>WEKW01009579.1:0-15243 GCA_013389905.1 Sula dactylatra
TCAGGGTGATCAGGAAGAAGTGATGAGGGAGGAAAGGAAGAACCTAAGTCTTAAATCTCTTAAGTGAGGTGCCTAAATCAGGGCATTGATCACTAGTAACCTGTTTCTTTGCAAGATTCACAAGTGTAAACCTTCTTCTGGATTTAGCCATTTCAGCACCCATAAAGAAATTTAGGCTTTTTTCCAGGCATGGAAGTACTACTTAAACAAAGAACCTCAGACATTGCTTAGGCTTCTTTCTTTCTAAGATATTGTTTCCTGAAGAGTCTTTTCTTTTAAAGGATTTCCTCTCTCGATATATATACACACACACACCATATATGTGTATGTGTATGTATATATATGCATCTGTATGTATATATGTATATGTGTGTGTATATATATATATAAAGTTTTTGTCAGTTTTGTTTTGTTTCAATATCTGTGATTCCATTAGAGCCTTTTTACACATTGGGCATCAGAGGTACTATGGAGCCCTTTTACAGCATCTAGTAGTTCAGGGGAGAGAGGAGACATGCGCTCTTTCAGGTGCATGGAATATCATGGTGAGCACTGTTCAGCAATAGTTAAACATTGGTGTGTGACCAGTTTAGTCACAAATCTGAAAACACAGTATCATATGGACTGCTATGATAAAAATGAACTCCATCCCAGCCAAACCCAGTACAACCAGTCATGAAATTTTAGGTTAGTTACTCCTGCTGTAATCACTGGCAGGGCAATACAGATATTTCCCACTTCAAGCATTACACTGATGCAGCAGGGCTTCTTGAATCTTACTTTCTCTTTCTTTTTCTCCCCTCTTTTCCTTTTTTTTTTTTTTTTCATATCTTCAGAACCTATCTTGGCATCCAAAGCCAGCAGAGGTACATATTATATTGTTTGGATATTGATGACAATGCTGCAGACATGCTACTAAACTCATAGTAGACATAAAGCCTAGAGGCTTGCGATCTTGCCAGTTTCTGTGGCAGTAACATTAGACCTAATCTTTTCTATCTGAGCTGGTTTCTTTCCTTTTTGATAGAAAATAAATCTTCCACTTGTTTTGAGGTAATACATCTCTTCTACCAAAATCCCCCTTTACCTACATCTTATTTCCTTCCCTTTACCGTATACAGTAGACACGTAGTATACTTACGTAAAATGCAAAACTCTTTATAGGTTGATAGATTATGGATGCTTCACAATTTATATTAACACGTCTTGATTTCATACAAAGGGCAAAAATGTCAGGAGGTGGTAATGAGGACACTTCACCCCTGAACACACAAGAGGGGTGTCTGAAAAAAAGATAAGGGTGAAAATCTTCTTTAGGCAGAGGAAATGGAAAACAAGTTTCATGCTCTCCAGGTACTTGAGTCCAGGATGCCTTCTGTATTAATGGACTGAACTTCATTGCCAAAGAAGGACTGAAGCATCTAACTGCAGGAAAGATAAATGCTTCTTTTCTTTACACTAGAAAAAGACTTAGAAAAGTACCAAGCACATAGGTTCCACTACACAGAACAACTCACTGATACACTGCTACAGAGCATCTAATATTTCATAACACAATTTACTACCTTGTGCTCCAATTCAAAAAATTTGTTCTCTCTAGATTTGGAGAGTCCTGTACCAGGTCATTCATTCAGGTCAGTCTGTACTTGGATGTTATTTGTGAGATATTTATTTTTCATTCTGTCCCAACAGGGCTGTTTTCTGTTTGACTGTCTATTAGCACTGACATTTTCTCCCTAAGGCTTTTTTCTTCTTTGTTTAGAACTTGATTGGGAGACTTTCATGGAGTTTGTACTGCTTTTATCTCAAGGATAATGTTCTGTTTTATTTTGTGGTTATTCTGCTGCTGACATTTGGTGACATTTTCTCTTCTTGTTGACAGTTTTGTATTTTGTTAGAGAGTAAGCTAGTCTAGTGAAGGTGTTTAATTTCCTTTGTCCAGTCTTTATCATATCCAGCGCATACAGTATTCTTCTTATTTCATTCCTGCATTAGTTTTCCTCTCTGATTGCTTCTTTTCTGCGTATTGGTTTCCTCTATGACCTTTGTATGAAGTATCTTTTCTTTTGGGCAGCAGCTGAATATCCCTTTGCTGATAGCTTTTTGTTTTTTTAATCATTCAACATTATAGCAGAACATTTTGTAGATATTTACTTTAAAACTATAAGTATCAAATCTTGTAACATTAATATTTGAAAGTTTCTGTTGGAAAAGGTCAAACACAGTCTTTTTTTTTTTTCTCCTGCTAACATGCCAGAGCTGAGTGATTACTAATTTTACAGAATACTTAATGCACTGACTAAAATCCAAGATATGTTTTTCTAATTGCCGCTGCAAAGGTGAACTAGAAGAACAGACTCCTGTGCCAAAATGGATGTGACTGGACCTACAGCTTCACTGTTAATGGCAGGAAATACAAAATACTACTGAAGAGATTTCAAGCAGAGCTACATGATCTATTTCACAGTCACCAGAGATGAAATACCTGCCAAGCTGCAAATAACATTGTGTCTTACAACTGCAGGATAATAAACAACTTATGTTTATAACAGCATTTTTAAAAGCTGTTAAAGTCTAAGCACTAAACAATAAAAGTAATTGGTTAATTGCAGCTCAGCTATTGAAAATTAGAAGCTTTGAGGTTCAGTTTTCCAGAGGTGATATACTCTCTCTTCTTAATCAGTGATAGACTTCAGAATGATTTTGGTGGGGAGAGGGAAGATGGCAATTTCAATTAGCAGTGCTAAGGAATAAAAGAAATTGTGTTTTCTGAAAACAAAGGCTCAACCACACAGCTATATTCTGGATCATGTCATTTAATTTTTAACCAATGGTATCACATTTTTGCAGTTTCACATTAAATGCAGAGCAAGTGGTCTCCTGTGATGTATACCAGAGAGAAACAAAAAATTTGGAAAGGAACTGGATTTCCCATATGATTAAAGTTTTACAAATATTTCCAGCTCTAACTCAGGCCGAAGCCAAATATTTTCAGTGTTTTTTCATGACACTTTCCCATGTGTATTTTAGGTGAAGATGTCAAGGAGGTATCCAGGGTGGCTGCAGGAGTGGCCTTTGTGGGAGGAGGCCAGGGGCTGCCCCATTCCAGAGGACACAGCTAAGCACATCAGCCAAGCTGATGGCACCTCTGTGAAACATAGTTTTAAAAAGGCATAAAATGTCCTGCAGAGAGAGGAGGAGGGCACAAAAAGAGTCAGAAACAGCAGAGGGAAGACCAGATCAGAGGAGGAGGATGTGCTGCAGCTTGTGGAGGGTCCATGTTGGAGCAGAGAAGTGTGAGGAGGAAGGAGCAGTAGAGAGAAACTGCCATGTGCTGACAGTAACCCCACTACCCCCCTGCACCACTTAGGGCAGTGGTAGAAGGGTGAAGAATGAAAGAATGATGTTGAGTATGGGAAAGGGAGGCTGGGGGCAGGGAAGGTGTTGCTTTAATGTTTGTCTTTTTGTTTTCCGCTACCCAAATTAGTAACTACATATTTATTTTAACTAGTAATAAATTAGGTTGACTTTTCCAAGTTCAGTCTGTTTTACTCATGACAGTAACTAGTAAGCAATCTCCCTGTCTTTATCCCAACCCATGAGCTTTCTCCTTCCTGTTCCGCTTTTCTCCCCTGTCCTGCTGAGGAGATGGGGTGAGTGAGCAGCCAGGTGGGTCTTTTGTTCTTAGCCAGGGCCAACCCACTGCAGTGTGCTGTGGGAAACTCAGAATGCATGGCCCAGACTCACACAAGCATGACTTGAATGTTGGTTACATACAAAAGTAAAACAAACTGGGCTATTTTTCTTTCTTGTATATATGCGTTCACATACTTTCACTCACATGTTCCCTTCATCCGTGGATCTAACAATCATTTCTCAATAAAGTCTCAAATCTTCATTTGAGCAATCAACAATCTCCTTCTTCCATATATGACCAGAATGCTTCAATCTCCTAAAATTGTTCAGTAGTTGCACAACATCTTTCCATGTTTATCATTTTATAGCTCAGATAATGAGGATAAAAACTGAAACATTTCTGGGTTTACCCATTTTGTGGAATACTACAGTTCTAATCAAGTGTAACTAAATTTTAAAACGTGTGTCTGTCTGTGTCTCCTACTGTGGATTTACGGGCCTTAATAGCCTATCAAAATTGATTAGGAAATCAAGCATGTTGCTCAGTACTTGGTCTCTGTTTTTTATTTCTGTTGTTTGTTTGCTTTTTTAAAATAACTTCCTGAATTTTAATCATAATTCTTTACATATTTGGGGTTATTTTCCATGCTTTCTCAGTTCCTCAAATGCTAATAGCTCTGAAAATGCCAGCACCCATCTGCCTTGTGCTCCGATCTGTAGCACCAGTGATAATACTGCATGGCTATTATCACCGAAATAAACCCCACAGTAACCTTGTTCAATCAGATTTTGACACAGACAGCTGACACTGAAAATGACATGCAATTTGGTTTTGCCTTAAACAATAATTTCCAATAGAGTGGATATTTTCTTATTTGTGTAAATTCACCTTTTGAGTAATAGCTTACCTTGAATGAAGCCACCAGTAACTGAAGACGATAGAGGTACATCTCAGTCTTCTCTGCTGTTTGCCACCATTTCCAGCATACGTAAAGAAAACAATTTCTACAACATTGCTGAATACCTTTCTTACTCCAGCAAGATGGAAGAACAGAGAGGTGTTGAAGAATTCATGTCTTGGGCCTTCCAGAACTGAAGGTACACTGTCATAAGACAGGATGCTGAAAGCATCAGGAAGTAAAAAATCTTTCAGGAGTTATGCTCCTACATTTTCATGAAAAAGCTAAGAGGTTATTGCCCAAGGTTGTGCCAGGTTATTCCATTGAAAATTTAACATTCATTTGCTGTGGGGCAAAGTCGGATATTGATGATCTGTCCCTATGATTTGTCCTCATATAGTTTATGCATATGGATCCATGCAATGGATCATTAATGTATTCATAGTTGCAGTCATGTTACATAACAGTTGACTTGCTACTCAACCCTCTCGTCGAGGAGTGAGTGGCTGCCAATGTAAATCAGTACTGATAAGCTGAATGCTTTCCCCGACATAAACATTTCTCTACATCTTCACATACATTCTCACTCTGAAGATCATCTCTGAAATAATGTTGTTCCCTTTTTTTTTACTAGTCTGTGGTACAAAGCTGCTCTTATGTATATGATCCCATGAAGTTCAAAGACCCCAGAGATAACCACAAAATATCCAATACTAGTATAAAAGAAAAAAAAATAACCCTGCAGTAGAAAGGGACTTTGTAGAGATATTGTGAGGAAGAACTGATGACTGGAATGTACAATGTGCTTTACACGCGCTCTAGCTTTAGCTCTGTTTCTGTTTTCTCACGGGAAGTACAAATTATATCCCTAGCTACAGTTTAAGTGACATTTTGCAGATCGTATAGAGCTAGATAAAAAACTTAAGAAGTGCACTTTTGGAACAGGTTTAATTCAGGCTTGATCCATTTCAAGAAACTGCATTCTCTCACTATAAATCATGATTTATAGCTTTCCCCATTAAACCTTAAGGTTTCCACAACAGCTGCCTGTTTCTAATTGCACTGCCATTTCCAAATGAGAGCATTACAACTTGCTTATTTTCTATTAATGTATGCTTAAAGTGATCTTTAATTTACCTTACTATTTTTGGTAATATCAAGTAAAAGCAAACATGCTGAAAAACTATCCAATATTTACATATTTGTTATGATAAGGGTGGTTCTAGAAGCAATTAATCACAAGAATTTTCACCTTAAGGTACTGCTTAAAGTCTTTGTGCAGCTGTTAGAATTCAATTGCCACAGGTAGTGGAACAAAAAAAAATGTACAGAATTAATTTCTGTGATAATTGCAATAAAACTGGTGATGTTAGAGTAGATGTAATTTTAACTGTTTGGAAATACAGAATTAAATCTTTTAAATATTACTTCCAATCTGCAGTAAAATTATTTTAAGCCAGGTTGGTGGTTCAAAAGATGAAAAAGTTTAAATCTTCACTGATTTACACTCTTACTACCCTTTCACTTCATCAGTACCAATGTGGGAATGGACCTGGGTATGTTTATATCACTGCAATCTGAGGAATACCCTTCTAACACCAGTTACATTAACAGGGGTAAATGAGCTTTAAAAAGTCAGATTCACACTATAAAAGCAGTATAAATTTAGTCCAGAGTTTCTTAACTTTGGAGATTTATTATTTAAAAGACATAAAACACTACCCTTTGCTACATCTTCTATAGAATAATATTTCCTAGCTCAGAGCTTCAACAGATTTATATTACTTCTGTGGCATAAGAGAACTTATTTCAATTTCAATTCATGTCTAAAATAATCTGTAAACTGTCATTAATTGCAAGCATTGAATTTACATGTGTCTCCTCTATCTCCTTGGTGTTCCTCAATAATAATCCAAAGTAGCTATATCACTTTGGTCAGATATGCTGGCCATTCAAAGTGATCATATGCTTCTGACTTTTTTTTTTTTTTTGGTCTTTTTCTTGACCACCAAACTTCAAGTGAAGTAATACTATGTTAGAATAAGACTTATGCAAATATTTTATTGATGTATTACTTTATTAACTGGGCATTTCATGGCATTACTGTGCTTAAGTACAGGGAACAACAGAGTATAAGAATATCCTTGGAATCATATAAGACAATGGTCTGACGTGAGTTTTTTTGGCTGCAGCTGAGCTGTTCTCCATTCCTTATCACCGTTTCCTTCCCATTAACATACCCTCAGATCTGCGGGTTTAAGCTACGTATCAGCTCTCCACATTAGCATAAGGTAATAGTAGGGTTGTTTTCTAACCCAGATAATTTTATAGAAGCAAGTTAGTAATGACTGAGTGTGGTCTTAGGCTGCCAAATATAAGTGGTGATAACTCTCAGAGGTGATGACATCCTGTGAGAAGCTATGAACTAAATGTTTTAGCCAGCTGAGCTGCATCTGGAACAACACATCTGACTGCAAAGTCAGAAAGACTGTGAGTTTGAGAATAACTGTTAGCTGCATCTAGACATTGTAAAGGGTTAGATATGTTCATTATAGATAATACATTACTGTGCCATGAGATAACACAGTTATTTATCTTTTATTTTTAATTATTTATTCGTTGGGGGTTAATTATTAAATGAACTTAGCTTTTTTTGTTTTTATGCTGCTCAAGGGTCAGTCCTGAGCATTGCATATATATTTTCTGAATAATCACACTTCAAATGTGAAGAGACGAGTAATTTCCAAAACATTAATATTAATAATTTTATGACATGAGTATGAACAATAAAGGGTTTGACTCAAACTAAATAGTCATTTATATCCAGAGTGAAAGGCTTTAAGTTCTGTTTTTCATCGAATTTGACCCTCTATCATTAACAACTCTGGTACTAAATGTCACAGATGCTGTAAATTGTGTATTATTTTTGTATTTCAGTCTAGACAGATGGCTGGAAAATGAAACAGCTGTATTTGCTCTGACAGCCTGGAGACACTGCTTCTTAGATAGCAAAAATTCTTATGATGGACAAGTTCACAGTTTAGGGACAGTCCTACAAACTCTTGGTGCAATAAATGAGCTTGGATTCACCTATAGACCCTGGTAATGTCAAAGAAGATAAAGACATGGGAATAATTTTGTGCCAGAATGAGAGTTTTCAACTTCCTTTCAGTGTAAGGGCTACTTGTTGTAAACATTTTATTAAATCAGATAAGATTTCAAGGTAACCAAAAGTCATTTGAGACCAACATGAAACTTTTCATATTGTCTGAACTTGGAGATTTTCTGAATGATCGAAATGTTCAAAAAATTACATACACACACTCCCCCTGTTCCATAAGGTATGATCTTGGAGCCCCGAAGGCCAACTACATCCTGGGCTGCACCAAAAGAAGCATGGCCAGCAGGTCAAGGGAGGTGATTCTGTCCCTCTGCTCCGCTCTGGTGAGACCCCACCTGCAGTGCTGCGTCCAGTTCTGGAGCCCTCAGCACAGGAAGGACATGGACCTGTTGGAGCAGGTCCAGAGGAGGGCCACAGAAATGACCAGAGGGATGGAACACCTCTCCTATGAAGACAGGCTGAAAGAGTTGGGGTTTTTCAGCCTGGAGAAGAGAAGGCTCTGGGTACATCTTATTGCAGCCTTTCAGTACTTAAAGGGGGCTTATAAGAAAGATGGGGACAAACTTTTTAGCAGGGCCTGTTGTGATAAGACAAGGGATAATGATTTTAAACTAAAAGAGGGTAGATTCAGACTGGATATAAGGAAGAAATTCTTTACAATGAAGGTGGTGAAACACTGGCACAGTTGCCCAGAGAGGCTGTAGATGCTCCATCCCTGGAAATATTCAAGGCCAGGCTGGACAGGGCTCTGAGCAACCTGATCTAGTTGAAGATGTCCCTGCTCACTGCAGGGGGGTTGGACTAGATGACCTTTAAAGGTCCCTTCCAACCCAAATTACTGTATAATTCTATGATCTCTATTTACAATTGGATTATTTTAAAATATTTTAATCTCTGAGGTCATTTGCCAATGACACAACACAGAGCTAGTCATGTTTGACCTTAATATGACTTTTCTTCAGGTCTAGGTATGAAGAATTTGATTGCTACAGAAATATCATTCTGAGAAATTTGTGAATTACACACAATAGGACTGAATGGGATTAGAAGCTTTTTGGGGAAAACAGGTTAACAAGAACCTAGAGAGCAAGTTAGAAATAGAAACTATACAAGGGTAAAGTCTCTTTTTTATCACATTTAGGGGTGACTGCAAATAAAACATCAGTAAAAATACAGAACTTGAGGTCACTAGTGTGAGACAGAAAAGAAAGTATAGAAGATTATTTAATGATTTCACTTACTGGAATTACACATGCAAGCTTGAATAGCAGAAGAGAGGTTGTACTCTTATCCAAAATCTGCTTTGCAGAGTGATAAGTAGGTCTTTCTGTCTTCATTATAATTTAAAAAAATTTATAATTCCATTGTCTTCATATCTACACATAGGGGATATACACCCTAAAATCCTCTGTCGTGCTTAAGGAAGGCGATTCCTTTATAACTTTCAAATACTAATTCAAACCAATGAAATGCCTGTCAAGAAGAGACTTCTGCATTATTACTTCCACAATAATATACCTATATTTTCTCTGAGAAGGCAAGGCAAGAGAAAAATTAATAATTGTTATTCATCTATTGAGCTAAAATCCAGAATAAGCTGCGTACATGAGAACCTGCTTGAAAGTAAACAAAACATTACCTCTGGGTTTGTTTTCTTATTATGTTAAATAAAGACATGTGGGAAGAGAGAAGGAAAAGGGAAAAGGGAAAAGGGAAAAGGGAAAAGGGAAAAGGGAAAAGGGAAAAGGGAAAAGGGAAAAGGGAAAAGGGAAAAGAAACACAATCATTGTCTACAAGTTGCTTTCCTGGAAAGGTACTCTAAATGCTAAGAATGCAGCAATCCTATGTTTAAAATAAGTTAGAAGCACAAACTTCTATGAAAATAAAACTCCCACACATAAGTGTAGCAGTTGAGCACCTAATCCCTTATGTTTGAGAAGTGTTTCCCAATATATTTTCTTTGATTAGGGCTCCCAATATTAGGTTAATTATGTAAGGTAAATTATAATGTTCTAGAGATACTTGTACCACTGTATTTTCTTCCTGTAATGTTCTTACATGTATAGTATAGTAATACCAATTCATGCTAAACAACAACGAAATCAATATGATATTACAGAATCCATGTTTCATCTGATGTTTTAAATCTTTTTTTAAACGTATGAAAAAAGAAAATTAAAATCCCAATGTTGTAAGTTAAATTTTCCCTGAACACTTAGGCTGTTAGTCAGTTATCACGTGAGAGATTAGGCCTGAAAAAATAATGCAAAGTAGTTGTGACCTTTCTTTTGAATAAAAAAAGCAAATTGCTTTCCATGGATACTATTTGCTACTCTTCTTTCTTTATATGAAATTCTGTATGTAACTTGAATGTTGTTCATAAGGCTGAAGAAAGAAAAATATTTCAGTATCTTTATGGTATAAATTCTATGTATGTATGGTTTTGTATGAACTTATATCTTGTGGATGATAGATATGCCAGCCATGGACCAAAACCAGTTCTGTGATAAAAACAATCATTACATATCACAAATGGGGGATAACAAATACTAATGAATACTAAACCCAATTGTAGACTGGCATTGTATAAAAACAACAGTTTGGAAGAAAAAACTTCCATCTACTAACTGTAGAATATGATTGTTTCAAGCACAAAACTAATTCATACAAATCAACCCATTCATGAGCAGAAAAGAGAATTCACTGAATAAAATAAAATACTTTTAAATGAACGTTTACCCACTTATATTCAAGATCATCTTCTTTGATTTCATATTTGTAAATGCTATCTAATGAAGCTTTATCATTACCACTTTGTGCTGATTAAATAGCATAATCCTCGTATTTATGCAGATCCCTAGTGTTCCCTACTTTTATTAAAAGCAGGGTTCTAATGAAGCTCAGGAGGTGTCACTAGGTAATTACTACTTACAGTCTGAAACGAAGCTCAGTTCCAAGCCATTTGCATTTATGTGCTAAAACTAAATGATTAATGTGGATTTTTACACATTTTTAGGTTTAATTTTTCAGTCTAATTAAACTATAAATTTCAAGCTTTCAGAAATATTCCTGTCTCTTATTTAATTCAATATGTAATTGAGAACATGCTTTTGCTGCAGATGGAGAGTCCTTTTCAAATTTGAATTAATTTGGTATTTTGCTGAGCTAGTAGATTAAGCACTACAGATTGCCTGATGTTCACTATGCTAAATCTCAGCTTTCAAATTAGCGGAATGAAATTTTGGAAATTCACAAGGTCAAAAATATTTTCTGCAAAAGTGATAGCAGCATTTTCTGCCCTGTGTGCAGTGAATGACACCCACAAAACAGTGACATCTGGAAACAGCCAAAAGCAAAATTCTACTACACCAAAGTGAATACAGTCCAAGTTCAGTTCAATATTCGCTATATACAATGTATTCAGGAATTATACCTCATTGTAAAGAAGTGGATATATTATCTTTAGCTGGTAGTACAAACACCCTATGCAAAATTATTACAGAAGGATTATCCTTAAAGTTCAGGGAAGTATACCAAGTTGTAAACACCGGACTGACACAGTGGCTTCGATGAGAGATTTTTGGGAGGAAATAAAAGAATGCCAAATCAAAATGAACTTTAAAATGGTCATATATATAAAAATTAAAAAAAAAAAAAAAAGAAAGTCTCGTATAGATTCCTCAGAACTTGCACAAGTAATTCTGCCACTGATATATCTCTCAGGGAAGTGAATGACAGCCAGAATGGGAAAAAAACTCAAACATCAACAACTCAACATTCTTTCCACATCAGTATTCAGCCCTGTTGAAGAATGTTATTTTCTATGCCTTACATAAGCATTCATCTAGTCTGCTCGTCTGAGCTTGGCTATCTCAGCTTTTGCCACTGGTTTCTACTAAGCAATCACGGCATCTTTTCTTCAACATGATGAGGCACCAAAGCATTCCCTGACTCATACTGTCACTAATGAAGCAATGCCCAACTCTCTAGTATACCTACTACTACACACAGTGTATATCTAAGGGCTACATTATCACTACACAGAGACTAACTCACAAATCTTTCTGTATAGTAAAGCGTCACTGTACTTATCCCATGAATAGAGCAATTGCCTGATATTCAGAACTATCATATTTTGTCTTTGACAGAATAGAGTAGTTATCATTAGGAAGATGTTAAAGGGTTAATCAGTACATCCAGTTACAAAATCTGTTACAAAAAATTGTCTCTAAATTGCTCACAGTAATAATAGTAGTTAACAAAATTGCCACGGATGACCACAACTAAATCAGCCAAGTTACAAATCCCCAGGTTATAACTTTCCATCATGGGGGTATAAAACTCAGGGCAATACCTCATTTTTGCTCCATAACATCTGCAACAAGGTGTAATGCATCACTGACAGTCTAGCGATTCATGAGATGAAAACTTCTTCCTGTTTACATTGGTGCAGATATTCCCCAGGGGTTCTTCACAAAACACCTGTCCAGTTGCAGAGCATGCAAAGCATGAGACATTAGCTATCTTACAAAATTCTCTTATTTCTTTTTTCTTTCAGAAGTGCTAGCCTTAGAGAAATTGCAGTACCTATTTCACTTTCTGTCACTAGAATTTAAAGATGCTTTCAGTGGGTAGAAGAAGCAGGCTGATAAACTCAACACTACTGTTCTCTACAAGTCTTTGAAAGACATGTGCAGCATCACACATAATTCAAATAGCTGCTTTGCATTTATTTCACCAACCTCTTCAGATTCCCTCTTCAAAAAAAACCCTCTTACCTTAGGCAGAACTATACTTCTGAAGCATTGCTCACAGCTATGAAACCAAGAGCACACTAGTTGCTCCTAACCCAGAGAATGCAGAGACCTACATGGCTTCCTATAGGAGCATGGAAATTAGCCACCTGCTGAGGATAATCCTAATGCCCCAGCTGTAAGGATAAAGCAGTCTAGAGCAAGCCAATGGGGAATTATAAACCCATGCATGTATCTAACTTTCTACACTGTCTTAAAGCATGGTGGCTCTGCCTACTTTGAAAGCAGCCTGGAGCCTATTCTTTAGAGGTAAGGTCTACAAGCATTGTTTTCTACTATTTTTCCAGAAAGGGTAATGACATTACTGCTCCATGTTGAGTGGTTGCTGAATTCCTTCTGACTGATGAGATACTGCAACACAGCCCTCCAGTATCACACAGCTCCACCAGTCACACCTAGTTGGTGGGTCCGTACCAGTAGCACTGCATCAGTCACAGGTTGTGTGGCTGTTGCTGGTACATCCATCCTGTTTGGAAAACACTTATTAGAGTGGGTTTCTCAAGGGACTCTGGTCCTACTGTGGCTGCTTTTTGTATTATTGATAGGCCTAATTTTTCAGAGCAGAGCAGTTCTGGACATGCACACAGACCACATGAGGGCTTTTGCAAATTCCAGGTCAGAAAGACAAATATCTCACAAATGGAGGCATTAGTGAGCAATTTTAATTTTAGGAGGTTAGCACCTGCATAAACCCCTTCAGACACTTTAGCCTTTTGCCAGGTTCTGCTCTGTCTAGAGAGGCTGAAGCATCACTCTAGCTCTCCCTTTCTCATTATTCTCATGATGGCAAAACTGTGAATATCTTTCAAAAAACCTATTTACCTCAGAAACTAGCCACAAACAATGGCATGAAGTCTTGCTGATCAGTGCTCCTATGATGAAGCAATGCTGGTCATGCATAAGATTTTAGGGCACAAAACATCAGCAGTATTTGCACTCAGAGGTTTCTTTTTGGATTTAGATGCTGGTTTCGCCTTCTTAACCATAATCCAATATTCTCATTTTGTCACTCATAAGTTTTTGTGCTTATATTCCAGTTGTGTTTCAAAAAAATATTCAAAGCTATAGTGCTTAATGAGGCAAATCTAGACATTTCCAAGAGCAGCCATGGAGGTAAGATGTCTATGGAACCGCCACATCTCTTATTGCTTGCTATCATTGGTACAGCAGAACAATTTAGTGCTATACACACTGTAAAAATTTTGCTTTACATATGTTGTATGGCTGGCTTGCATAGTTTATAACACAATAGAAAGAGCTCGTTAAAGTTTTTTCCCCCACTTTTCACTTCTAATGAGTGCTCTCTCAACAGTGCTTGAATAACAGACTGAAACTGAGAGAACAGTTTTAATTTTGAAACCTGCAGACATGGAATGATTGCAAAGAAATTATATTAGACACCATCTTTTTGATCCAGTTCAAAAGCTCTTGCATTTCTCCACAGCTCTGAAATAGTTGAGAATGAATTCTTCAATGTAATGGGACTACTATTCATAATTGTGGCAGCTCTTGGCCCAGAGGGACAAATTTCTGGCAAAAACATGCTTTCCTGAAAACTAAAATGTATGTTTCCTTAGGATAGAAAGCAGTATTGTCATGTTTTCACCGTAGCAGTCTGTCTCTGGGCTATCTATACTCCATGGACAGTAAATGAAAATATTAGGAATTTAGTCTAAGACAAATTACTTTCTCTAGCACATTTATAATAATGCACAACATGGAAGATAACTGATAATGTAACATGAACTGCAGTGTTTAGCCCCACACAGAGACACATTTGAACATTTCGTTGCATCTTTTTCATTCCTCAAAGCACAAAAAGACTCTGTTCCCAAAGCATGAGCTGCTACATCAGCTTCATGGTGAGAAGTATCCCTAAATCTACTATAACATTAAAACCAAAGCTGTAAGTGGGGTTAGGATTTGGGCCAGTAATTATATCTAGATTCAAAATTATGTGACAACTTTCACACTCTAAGAAAAGCAAGCTCATATTGGTTTTCTGTTCCTGTCATAGTCTCATAGTAGAGATTTTATAAAGAACTGCCTTGAAGTTTTTTGTCATAACTGAAAACTTCTTGTAAAGACCTTAAGAATGGGACTGAGAAGAGTAGCACTTAAAGCAGATGTTACAGTTCTCAGAGTTTAAAACATGCGATTTCTAAATTTATTAAATAATTTCCAGTTACACAAATTCATCTGGACTTTCTGAAAAAAATGCAGTAATTGACATATTTTTCAGAATTCCCTACACAGGAATCTGCTAGGTTTGGTCTATGAGCTTGTTGTGCTTCTTCTATGTCAGCCGTATTGCAACTGGGAAAGAATAAATGGTTTCTTGCTGTTTTTAGTGAGAAAGTTGCTATTCACTTTTCTCTTTCTTGTGATTTTGGGAAGCTCTGGTAAAATACATTGATTCATTCTGCAGATAGTGGCTATCACAGGAACATTATTTTTCACCTAAATTGTTTTTTCTTCTATATGTTACAGAAATCTTCACTTGTAACCTTATCTGAGAGATAATACATGTTAAAAAAAATCAGCAAGCATCAGATTAAGCTAAAAAGGCCTCTCAGGAAGGACTGTCATGAACAGTTGATGCAAGAAGATTTTGTCACACATGCAATGCAATGTTTCTAAATCTTGTGGTGGTTTTTGATAATGCTGTTTCTGTAGCTCTCTGAGAACAAGTCACTTTGTAGAAGCTAATTCATTCCTCTTGGTCACAGCAGTACCTCTTTGTCACCTTGAGTAAGTGTTTTTCTGATCCTGT
>WEKW01009580.1:1688-35270 GCA_013389905.1 Sula dactylatra
CATGGAAATCCATTGCCTTTCACTATTGCTTCTAATGTCATCCTATAAAATATTGTCAAATTGGACCCTGTGGGTTTGCCAAGGAAAGTATGAGGACACTGGGAAGAGGAGCACCTGTCCCTTGCAATAATCTTTGCTCTCACAAGTTGCAATGTTAAGTGGTTGTTTTTTCATATAGTCTATGTCAGAAGCATTTCTGAGTCATTCCTCTTGCACTGAAGTACATCATTGCTGTGTTTTGGGAAATAGGTTGGAGCACTTTTCAGGAGGCAGCATTCAAGGCAGGTGTTGGGTGAAGGTGGCCCACGCTGATTTGTTAGTTCGTTCGGTAGAACAGATTTTCTAGTGGAGTTTTATTGCTGATCCTTTTAGCATCCTCCCAGCATTTCACTTCATTTAAACATCCATGTTTGGAACAAAGTCAAACTTGAAAATGAACCTTGTCGGTTACCTAATTTTATAAAACATAAAATAAAGGCTTTTACTCTTGCAGCCTTGGCTTCTCAAATGGCTCAATTTACTTACACTAAGAAGAGAGTCTGTTTTTAAACATGGCTCAAAGCAGACTAGATTTGGATGGACTTTTTTCCCAAACCTTCACTGTAATCTTTTCTTAATGAAACTATTTTGATTTGGGAGGAAGGAAACATTTGAGCAGTTGGATAATTTCACATTTTTTGTACAAGTGTTGTGAAGTAGATGTTATTTACCATCTTTGTCAAACATCTGAGAGTATCCGATTGCTACTGGATCATCCATAGAGAAAGCTTTTCTTCCTTATTTGTTTTTTTTCTAATCAGTCCCCTATTCAGGACATCTGAACTCTAATCCTAAATTTGCCGCTGACTTTAGTGCTCTGTGCCATTTCTGTATTGTTTCTTTGACACAGTTTATGCATTGATTCACTATGTATATGAATAGAACTAGAGATATTATGACCTTATGTAGCACTTAAAAAGTTGGGGTCATTAGCTGTTTAGATACTTCTGCATTTAAGGGAGTGTAAAATTACTGTTACATCTGTGCATACATTGGTATTTCTAATAAGGTTGTTCCAGATCACTCTGAGAATATTTGTATATGTATATATTTGTATATTATGTGAACATTATAAATAGTTATTTGTACTTATGTATATAAAATGCACACATCCACTCCTTATACACTCAAGTGATTTCAGGGCTTTCAGGCTTTGATTGCTGAAGCAGAAAAAATAGTGCAACAAATTCTTTTTGCAGCACTATTTTTCTGTCAGAAATTTTACATTCATTACCTAGGCACTCTTAACTCAGTTTCTGGCCATTTCGTTAACCAGTTGTAACATAATTGTTTGCTTAAATTATATCAGTTAATATTCTAGCCCCACTTTTTTCTGCCTGGGGGAGGCCTGGGGGAGGTTAATTTTAGCCTGTATATTTCTGGTGGCTGGAACACGTATGTTCTCTGTCCCTGTGCAACTGGCATGTTTCACTCATTAACTGTTTATTTCAGCTGCACTGTCTGTTTTCTGTGGGAACTGTGAAGATTTGAGATGCTAATGTACTTTGAAAGACAGAAAACAATCTCAGTTATTCCCTTAAGACTGCCAGGCTGGTAGGAAGCCCTTTAATAACCTCAGCTTATGTTTTGTTATATGCTGCTGTTTCAGGTTCAATGGATCCAAAGGACTTTCTGAGGGAAGCACAAATAATGAAGAACTTGAGACATCCAAAGCTTATACAGCTTTATGCTGTCTGTACTTTGGAGGACCCAATTTATATTATTACTGAGCTGATGAGCTATGGAAGTCTTCTAGAATACCTTCAAAGTAAGCAAATGACTATAAACTCATTTCAAGGGGTGCCAAAGCTGTCAGTTTAGCAAATACACGAACATAAAAGATAGAAGTACAACACTCTTTTAATATAAAAGCTGCATTATTTGTCACGTGTGGGGATGAGAAAAGAGGAAAGAAAGAGGTTTATGAATTTTTGACGTGCCAAAGTGTTTGAGAAGTAGGAGAGAATTACAGTCACAGTTTGATTCTTGTCTTATAATGACCCACATTTTTCCACCCAGTTCTATGAGTAGATGGGAACATACACTGACAGAATAAAAATATAAGCTTACAGAAGGATAGGTCATCATATTTGACATGAAATAGAAGCACTTCCACAAAATGTACTTAACAGCTTTGAAATCTATTACTGAGCAGGGCTAGCCTTTCACTGTGAATTTGTCCCTTGCCTATCACATCAGGGCTTTTATCTCAGCAGCACTTCAAAGTGCTATTTTGAAGGCAAATAATAATTAAAAATAAAGTTGTACAGCCTGGAACAGACTAGCATAATGATTGCACTTTAAGTTCACCCCTGCTATTGAGAAATGCTTGATTCTATTGCTGTTCCCCATTTTCAGTTTAGCAGATGTCTCTGAGATGCTAAATGTTTCTAAAGCTGTAATGATCTCTTGAAGACAAAATGCTCGCTGCAATTGTCTTGCTAAATTTCTTCTCTGTCTCCAGCCCTTAAGGCAAAGCCCTGTGAAATACCACGGATAGTATTTCCCATGACACTTGCCTTCCCCCATCTTCTCTGAGGACCATTTTTTAAGTGATGCTCAGTCCAGGGTCGATTACAGCTAAAGAAAACTCTGGTAGATGGACAGCCCCACCAGCAACTGTGCAGAGAGGGGCTGCAAGGCACTTGGGCCAGATCATCTAAAGGTTTGTAGGCATTTAGTGGCCAGAGGTAGTGAGGCACAAATTTCCTTTAAATTATCATCTTTCGTGCCTTTGTGTGCAGATTGCTGCTTATCTGATCGAAACAGCCTGGAACATCAGAAAACATTAATGAAAACATTTATTGCACTGGAAGAATAGCTCTGAGAAAACCAGGATGAGTCACAGCTATTGCAGAGGTGAAAATTTGCCTGTTTGTGCACAGGGAACAACATGTCCAGGAGACATCAGTGCTGCAGCCTGTGTGTGGATCAGTTGCAGCAGCTGCCCTTGCTGCAGGCAGCACATGTATGCAGCCTGATTTTTGCCTAAGCACTCATTCCTGTAGCCCTGCATCAGGGAGACCGTGGAAAATCAGTTGGTTTCCAGGCAGCTGTCAAGATAACCGCAAAAATGGCCAGCTGAAACCCAGACTAGTGGTATCTCTTCTTGTCTGATGGCCTAAGCACAGGGGGATATATAGAACTGAGAGGTGGAAGCAGAGATCCAGGTCCTTTGATAGGTATTGGCCAAAGAAAAGTCATTGCCATCAGTGTAATAAGGAAAGAGATTTGAAGCTTGCGTAGAGCTCTGTGACTGAAGTGATCTGTATTGGCTGGCAGTCAGTGCGCAGCTCCTGATAAGCATCCTTGAGACTCAGCCACTGCAGGAACCAGGAAGACATTTCCAGAGGCTGCTGTCTCTGTGTGCACTATGGGTAAATATGGCAAACTGGAACATAGGGGAAGTCCAGAGATCATTATATGGTTAAATTTCCTCTCCTAGAAATGCACGGTATGTTTTTCCAGCTTTAAAAATCCCTAATATTTCATGCATAGTGACTATCGCATTCCACCATAATGACAGCTACTTAATAACGATGGGCATGTAAATTCCCTGTGCACCCTGTGAATGTACTTTGGGATACTTCTCAATGAACACTGCTATGCAGAGTTATTGAGCTGCCATCAGTATGAGAAAAATGCAGCTGAAATATTTTCTTTATTATTGAATGAATGTAAATGAAATTGCCATAAATGTATGAGTCTTTTTATCAATTCTGGTAGACCTGGGACTTGTTCTGGCAGGGACGTAGTCTTGAAGTTCGGTGAATTATTACAGTTGCAATGCTCTCAACTGGCGAAAACACTGCCTATTTATTTATTTATTTATTTATTGTCAGGCATCTGTCAACGAGAATATTTTGCTGTCTTTCCTATATGAGATATTGTGATTGATTGCTTAGAACAGAGTGCAGACCCTAAGCCTTCTTTAATATTTTCTCTAATAAATTTTTCATATAAGTGTGATAGTTTTGTCAAAAAATATTAGTAA
The DNA here is from genome assembly GCA_013389905.1 of Sula dactylatra. Classification (NCBI taxonomy): domain Eukaryota; kingdom Metazoa; phylum Chordata; class Aves; order Suliformes; family Sulidae; genus Sula; species Sula dactylatra. The sequence continues at coordinate 5,722 of WEKW01009580.1, forward strand.
AAAAGGACATGGAGACATTAAATTTTCTTTATGGGATAAAGAAAAACCTATGGAAAGGTTTTATAAATTCACTAGTAGTGCCTGGTTTTGAGTGTGGAAGTTATATTAACTTTGGTTTTTTGTTGTAGTTTTTCCCTTCTTTAAAACACTTTAAAGTACATGTATACCCATATGAATAGAGCTGGAAACTCTTATGACGTGCTCTCAACCAGCCAGATGGGAGCTGGCGCTGGTCTGGAAACCTCCATAGTTGTACTAAGGCAGTGCTGTGCTTGAACTTGTGTGCTTTGACTGGCCCAACCTGAGATTTTGGAAGTATAGTCATAAATATTTATGAGACAACCATACATGATTTGCACTTCAGATCCCAAAGAGTCTCGTGCTTCATCTCTCTGCAGTTTGCAGCTCCTGATCAGCTGAGGCTCCTCTTTAAAGCTTTCCCTTCTTTAGCTCCAGAACAGCAGCAGGGCAGAACCAGTTCACAGAGAGAAACCCTCCAAGAAATACTGCAGCAGCCACAGCAATGGTGGCCTCTTCCCCTCCCTCAGCCCACATGTTAAAGGCAGAAGGTCAGCCTGGTCTGTCATCCGAAACAGGCCCCAATGGAAGAAATAGTCTTTCAGCTGCAACTTCACCTTTCGAGGTGGATCTCGTCCTTTTCCTTTAACACAGTGCACCTGTGTGTCCTGCAGAGAATGTGACAGGGAGAGTTTAGCAGCTCTAACTCCTGTTCTGCACTGAAGCAGCTCATTATACATGAGGCTTATGAGTCATCCATTTTTGCCATGACATTGCTATGTTCTGCTTCTTGAAGCAAGCTTGTGTCAAGCCAGCCTGGAGCATCAGCAGAGCAATGACAAACCTGTGCTCAAGTCTGTCTGCATCCTTGACTGCTTTCACCGGGAGGTGGTTCACAGCCTCTGCAGATGAAGGAGCAGTGTGAAAGCGAACATGGAGAGAGGGTTTTTAAACTGACTCACACAAGCTAGTTTCCAAATCACAGGTACTCATGCAAGGTACTTGTACATATTTAGTTATTTTCTGATTAAATACAATATAAGCATCATTTGTGGATTTATATCTTTGTCCAGCAAGATGAACAAAAATTGTTGATGCCTGCTAGTTATCAGAACTGCAAAACTTCAGAGTGTTATATTATTCTGTGGCCTGATGATGGATTTTTTTGATGGTTAAGCCACATAACCTGATTTTTCTCCCTCTCTCTTTTAAAGGTCAAGGCATCTATTAAACATATGCGTGGGAGAGGAAAACACTTTCTGAGTCAACAATAGAAGTAAATAATCTTAGTGCTGGATTATCATGACAATGAGTTTAGCATCAAAAAGGAAGTAGGACAATACACATAGGGGCAAATTTAGTAATTTAAAATTCATTTCTTTTACCTATTCATCTCAGTACATCCAGATGAGCGGGAAATTCAAGGCCTGGAGATTGCAGAATAGATTAGTAAACAATGGAATTTTACTCTCTTCATAAGGAGTGATTGCAAGGTTAGGTTAGATAAAATGCCAGAACTGGAGCAGGCTATGCAAAACAATGCTAAGACACACTTTCACTAAGAATCAATTCAAAACAAGCAACAGAAAACTGCCAGCTACAAATGTTTTATTATTTCTTTAACACAGAGACAGTAAGGAAGTCACCATCCTCAATAAGAAAGGAACGCTACCAGTAAATGTAGCAGCAAACATTCAGCTGTTTGATATTGTTAAGATTCTGAAACAGAAAGTGGAAACTGTTTTAAGTATTAGAGGCTACAGAGGTAGGCACTCATGCTTAGTGCTGCAGTTTTTGGGTTTGGGTGACAGTGATGCTTGACTATAATGCTGATTTGGCTTACCTAGATTACCTTGGGGTATAAATTCTTTGCTATGAGGAGGTCAGCTGTCCCCAGAATGCCACAAAGGCACTGAATTAGAATTCTACTGTTATATAGCCCAATGCTTTTTTTTTTTTTTTTTTTGTACCTCTCTTCCTATTTTTAGCTGCAGTTTTTCATGGCCTAAGGCTCTTTCCTTCATTTGTGGAGGGAAGTTGCTCTGCTCAAAGTTCTTCTACTACTTGCTTTGAACAGCCGATCTTCAATTGCCAAATCTCTATTTCTGCGACTTGCTGATCTTACAGTGGTGGGAATGGCATGCACATTGCTTCAGAAAGTTCTACAAGAGAAGCAGGCAGCTTGAAAGCAGCTCAAGGAGTCCTACTGTTGAGTAGCAGCAACAGAGGTAACAGCGTGAAGCAGTCAAGTGGACTGGAAAGTGAAAATGAGAGTTAAATTTGACAGCAGATGGTATATTTCCTAGTAAGAATCATTGGAGAACAGGGAACCAGCAAAATTTTGTGATTTTCCATCTTTAGTCAGCTTTGGCTACACCCAGTGAGTACTGACATTAACTCTTACTCACTGTTTGGAATGGGTTACGCACTTGTCAGAAAGGCAGACATCTGCATTACTCTCAGTAGATAAATGCCTTTTTCTTTGGACTGTGTCAGAACCTCCTCCCAGGCCGAGATCAACTACTGCATTTAGTATCTACTCTTTTAGAGAGGATGGGACAGGCATTGTTACTCAGTTATTGTGAAACTAGCTGCATTGACTTTAAGTAGTGTCATTCACAAACCTCCGTCATTTGGTTGGGCTGTTACTTTATTGTATTGCACGGTTTTGTTGATTTGTGTTGGCTATTTGAACCAGTCAGCTATTATGTTATTTATATCTGAATGCCATAAACATTATGTTATCCTTGTCATCTTCTTTTTAAACAGAAGATGCAGGCTCCCAAATCTTCCTGCCACATCAAGTAGACATGGCTGCTCAGGTGGCTTCTGGGATGGCTTACCTTGAATCTCAGAACTATATCCATCGGGATCTGGCAGCCAGGAATGTTCTTGTTGGTGAACACAGTGTTTACAAAGTGGCAGACTTTGGACTTGCAAGAGTTTTTAAGGTGGGTTGTGAGAGGGTGAATTGGCTCTACTTTAACTCTGGGGAACAAGGTGGAAGAGGTCAACTAAAGGACGAACTGCAGCCTCTGAATTGCTGGGTTCAGGCAAAAGGAATACCCAGGGAGAAAAGGATCCCTAAGTGTTCACTTGTATCCTCTACCTGTGTTATCCCATGCAAGGTTAGAAGCTGGCCTGTGCCTTTGTGTCAGTCTGAAGATGGTATCCCAGTGTCTGCTTCCCACTCAGCCACCAAGGAAGGAGCCTGGCAAGCAATACCCTTTGCTGCATAACCTTTATCCACAGCACTAGTGTCTGCCACATGGACAAAGACCACAGGAATGATGGCAAAGCTATATTCCTGAGCCTGTAAGGGAAGGCATATAAAAATGTATTGACAGCTATTCTCTCCTTGTTCACTTCCCCACTGCCTCCACAATGCTTGCAAGTGCAGGTAGTAATCATAAAAGGACCTTATTCCTCTCCATGACCAACAGCGGAGTTCATAAAGTGAGCTGTCAGAGCTTTAAATCTGATGCAGTTTCAAGTTTTTTGCCATTGCACTGTTTTTTTCTCTAGCCCTTGAGGACATGGAATGCCAAGTAATGTTGACCAAGATTACCCTAAGAAAGAGCTGTGGTTTAGAAATGAGATTTCCTACCTCTGAAAATGATTTGATCAGAGTTATAAAGATTTGATTTGCCATATTTTATGGATTTCAATATGTAATCCATAATTTCTGAGGTCTTATTATTTTTATTGATTTATGTTCTTGCACTGAGAAGGAAAACAGAGAAAAAGGCCCTCTGCTTCTCGTTTGTTTTTTTCCATTCAAGCAGCAGAAATTGAAGTTCATAAGAGAGTTGGATTTATTACATACTGAAGCATAGAATAATGGCTTGACAGTGGCATCAAGGGACTTTGAAAGTGCTTTTTGCTTAATTTTGATTCTTCTACTTATGCATAAGTTCAGATTGTACATTTTTTAACATGAAAAATATATATTATTAAATGAACAATGCTTACAATGGATATTTCTCCTCTGTCCTCACTAGAGAGGGTAATAATTTACAGATGTTGACAGTTCTTGTTAAAACTGAACTTTACTAAAAAACTCTGTCATAGAGTCATCTTGGCAGACTTTCTTAGGAATATTCTGTCTCTTATGCCAAAGCACTAACATGGTCACATGCAAAGATCCCAAAGGAGTAGATGTGAGAAATGAAACCAGCACTTCTGTATGTGTTAATTAGCATAATGAAATAATTTCTTGTTTCTAGAGATGAGTATTATGGTCAAGATGCCAACTGTATCAGTATGTAGATACAAAACAGTAAAAAACAGTCTTTTCAAAACAATAAGGCATTACAGCTGGGAAACATACATTCTGTATTAAAAACAATCAAACAAACAAATCTTGTACACATGTGCCTGGATTTGCATGTGAAAAATCTGACTAAGGCTTGGATGTGACTGAGGTATGCTGAGTTACATTTAGGAATTAAAGAGAGAAGAAATGTTCACAAAGTTTAGATGTCTGTGCTATAAAACTTTAAGGATGTGATTCTACAAATGTGCAAGTAAATTTTTTTTTTCTATGTGTCTTTCATCTTCACTTTACATGAATTAATTGGACCCACTGAAGCTAATATGTTAACTTGAATTACTTGGAGTTTCTTCTTTGGTCCCTGAAACCTGCTTAAGTGATTGTTAGTAAAGTCAATGGCCCTTCAACACTGCAATAAATCACAGAAGAAAGGTTCCGAAATTCATTAGCTCTTGCTCTTGCCTTCTCTGTTTACTGAAGACCAGACATGGAGCCATTTGGTCTCTAGTGTCAGCAGGATGCTTACACTGCCACTCCTGACAGACTTTTGAAATCTTGCACGCCAGGTCCAGAATTCACAGTAGCAGGTCATAATTAATCACGAGCCACTCCAACGCTGCATACTCACTTGAAATGATAAATGCTTTAGAAAAGCCTCCGATGAATGGTAGCATTTCTCAACTGTGAAGCCCAATTCAACAATAGACTTCAGAAAGTGTGTACTTTAATACCATGAAAGGCAACTTGGCTAAAGGAGGATAAGATTAAGCACATGCTTAGCTCAGTCAGCTGCTTAAGTGCTTTGCTGAAGCAGATCTAAAATCAGACTTGCTTTGTTTTACGCATGACAGGTAGAAAATGAAAACGTATATGAAGCTAGGCCTGAAACAAAACTCCCAGTGAAATGGACAGCCCCAGAGGCAATCCGCTACAACAAATTCAGCATTAAGTCAGATGTCTGGTCATTTGGAATACTTCTGTTTGAAATAATTACCTACGGGAAGATGCCTTATGCTGGTAAGTGCTTTTACCTAAAAAATGATGTCTAATGTTTTCTTGCTTTAAGAATGACAAAAAAAAAAAAGTTGAAAGCCTGTACTACAGGCATGTTAAAGGGTTAAAACTGTAAATACAGAAAGCAAGCTGTTCAGATGAGGTCCATTTAGTGGGTCAGACCTTCTGGCTGCCCCAGACTCCCTGGAAGCTTTCCAAAGGCTGTGATTAGCAGCCATTCAAGCTTCCTCTCCTGGAGTCAACCTGCATTGCACAGGCACCTAAGCCAACTGGCTATTTCCCTCCAGCATCAGATCAAAGATGCCAGTTCTTGGAATGTGGAAAAAGGGAAGGCTTTTCTGTCCCCCATCCCTCCCTAGGTTTTTTTTTCTTTTTTTTTTTTAATTTATTTATTTGAGGACATCTTGTGGAAGGACAGATTATTATGTGTGAAGTACTGCACAGGCACTTCAGGAAAAAGATGTCTGAAAAATGAATTAGGGTGAGTTTACTCCCTTCCCTCATATTTGACTATTGCAGTGGAAAGTCTTCATAAAGAAAAGGATCACAAGAATTAGGAATAAAATGTCACCAACCTCAGAAGTAGATTTAGTGGTATGAGAGCAGCTATTATTCCTAGTACTGTGGGAAACGCTCAGAGAACTGCGGCTTCAATAATGCAAGATATCAGTGAGATGATTGACTGTGACTCATTTTGTGCTGGTGAGAACACAAGGGAAGGACTAAAGCAAAAAAAGTTATGCTGCATCTATACAGGCCTGAGGGGTGGTGTGTTTGCCATAAACTACATTTCACAGGGTCCCAAACTGGTATTTCCTGTAAAAGGAAAAATTGATTTTGCTTTTTGATTCCCACCCTCACCTTTTGTGAAACCATTCTGAAAAAAAAAAAAAAAAAACCAAACAGCCCAAAGCCAAAAATCCTCAGCTTTTTCTTATATAAACTATAGGTGTGTGCATATGCACACACACACATAAATAAATTATTCAAGTATAAATGAAATGTAATGCCATGATTCTTGGCATTGTCTGAGAATATGTTCAGCGTTATCCCTTTGCAAAGGCAAAGTTTACCTGTAACTTTACAGTAGAAAATGTCCTTTTGCCATGGCTATTCGCTTACCTGATATTACTTGCAGGAATTTGTCCTCAGTAGTCAGTTAGGAGAAGAGGTTATGTTGATCCGTGGTGGCAGTGGGTAATGCACAGAGGAAACACCATTCAGAGATCTAGGGAAAAAAAGTAAAGATTATGCAATTCAAGATTTAATTTAAAGAGTAGGAAATTGAAAGGGAATGGGACAATAGTCTTAATATGTGAAAGTATAGCAAAGATAGGGGAATGGTTTCTTCTCCATGACTCGTGGTGACAGAGGAGGCAGGATGCCATCGTGTGACTGCACCAGAGGAAACTTAGGGCTGGCATTAGGGAAGAATTTCTAAATGTGAGGAAAATTCAGCAGCAGGACAGATTTTCTTGGGAGATTTTTGAGTTATTGAGACTAGGATTTAGCAACAATTTAAGCGAAATGTCAGAAAAATTTTGGCACACCCGGCTGGCAGAGGAAAAGCCTCACACCCAGATGGACCTATTTGCTGTGCCTCTCAGGTGGCGGCAGTTGGGTTGAGGGAGCCGGGAAATGCTGGAGGTGGTTTTTAACTGCTGGTTTGGGATCCTCCAGTGACTCCTGAGGCCTGTTGCCATTGAAGGGGACTTGCTGAGGCCAGCTCTACCCTCAGCGTGCACGTGTATCTCACGGGGGTCATCCCATTGCCTTGCCTCAGCAAGAGACAGGAACATGTGGTATCACTTAGTAGACCCCAAGTAGTCTGACAAACTCCTTTTGTCTTGCAGGTATGCCAGGACACCAGGTGATCCAGATGGTGGACAAGGGGTACAGACTTCCTCAGCCGGAGACCTGTCCGGTTCCGTTCTACCAGCTGATGCTGCAGTGCTGGACCGCGGAGGCGGTCAGGCGTCCCACCTTTGAGGCCCTCTGTGGGCAGCTGGAGTGCTACTTCGAGACCTAATCTTCCTACGCCCAAGCAGTGGTGAAATGAACCCCCAGGTGGGGGCTGAGGGACAGACACCAGCGAACACAGCTGTGAAATCAGCCTAACCTCAGATTGGAGGTTATTAGCAGATGCTGAGTAATTGTGGTACATCTTCATGCCTGAGCTGATACTGAAAGACACTTAAAATTTTTGCTGCTGGCAAATGTTTTGCAAGACTAAGCATCAGGAAGCTGGAAGGACCGGGGTTTCTAAAAAATAAAGAGTCTTCTATTTATTTTTTAAATAAGAGATAGCAAGAATGAACAAATGAAATGTGTGTTGCTCAATAACCATTGTAGCATTTTGTAATTTCTTTATTAGAATAATTATTTGCTGTTCCTTAGATTTTTGATTCCTACCAGGTTGTTCTCATGAAGGAATGTGATGGCTCTGCACAGCAGGATCTGTGCTTCCAGAGTCTTCTCATTGTAAAAAACCAACCAAACAAGCAAGAAAAGAGACAAATCCTGTGATGATGGCAGAATCCAGATTAATTGCCTTGCTTAAACTTGAAATACGTGTGCTTTTGCTATATCAGAAAATGAAATAGATGTTCATGGGAGAAATGGATTTATTTTGTTTTGTGGATGCAAAGAGTGATCTTTTTTAGTGTGTCTACTGTTCCTCTTTTACCGGAATAAACACAATTATTATTAGATTTTTGAAGCTGTTTATTCTTAATTTTGTTAAATAGTGCCATGAAACCAATGAGTTATAGTTCTTCATTTTACCAGTATTGGGGGAAAAGATATTTTAACATGAAATCAAGTCTGCCTTAGCCTTTCAGAGTGACCCTTCTCTCCTATCCTGCCTTAGCCCAAATCACAGACCGTCTCCAACATGACAAAGTCCAGAGCAGGTTTAGGTATTTTGCAAATGAACCAGCAATTCATGCTTCCATCTCCTCCAGATGTAACTTTAATATAGGAGATTTAAATAATAGATGATCCATTTTATTTTGTTCCATGGGGAAACAGAGCCTAGGTGCTTCTGCTAGCAGTCTTTACAGCTACAGATTTTAGAATTTTTTCCAGTTTTTCTAGTTGACTACAATATCTGCTATGCTAAAATCTGATATCACTGTGACAGTTTTATGTTCTCAATTGTGAGGTTTAGAGAACCAAGTTTCAATTATTTACTTATGATTCATCAGTTAATTATTTAACAACGTAGTCCAGGAATTAAGAGCTGTACTGTGTTAACATAGTGTGTGCTCAGTATAAGTGTGCTACCATTTTCCTCTAATATCAAAAAAGGGTATAAATAAATGAAAAGATTCATTACTTTAAAGGCTGGGTGGCTTTTATTACATCTTTTTCATTTTCTTTTCTTTGTGCTTCAAATCCATTCATCTCAGTGTCTTGCTTCTAATTTTTAATTTCCTTTTCCCCTCCTCTACTTTTGGAAGGCAGCACATCTTTTTTTTCTTTCATACACATCTCTCATGTACTCCCTATTCAAAACTCCTTTCCTTATTTATTGTTTTTCTCCTCTTTCTATCTTACTACACATAGAGTCTTTCTAGCATTCTGTCTCTGTTCACCTTCATTTTCTGTGCAGTGTTTCCCCCTACTAACCCTTTTTATACTAATTACATTTGTAAAGCAAAATACAGTGATAATTAAAATTTATTAGCTGTCATAGCATCCATGTGATCTTGGAAAGTAATCATCTACTTGGAGAGAAGAGGTCAAATGGCTTTGCCAAACCCATCCTGATAAGAACTGGTGTGGAAGGAACTGGGAGACTCCCAGGCAGTCTCGTGCTGTAATATCATCCATGTTTGTTTTGAGACTCATACTAGGTACTGGCTTACAGCCCCAAGAAGATGTTATTTATGATTATCAAACCTCCATCAATCTATGTCTCTCTCATCTGGCTAGGAGCTGTGTTTTATGCTGTTAAAATATGCGGTTAGCAAATCCCATAGAGTAGGTTTATGTAATAAGAATAGGAATGCTGTTATTTGGAAAGATCTCTGCATCAAACTTACGACCTTGATGTTCAAGCACTATGTCAAAGATGAGTTTTTAGACTGAAAACATTAAGAGTGTTTCAAATAAAAGCTGAGTTTGCCCAACTCACAAAATTGTTAATAAAAGAAAGTTAATCTTAAAAAGCACACACATGTGCAGTTCACAGGGGTCTTTATTTTTTTTTCAAAAATGAGTTGCCAGGAAAAAAAATCGACAGCAGGGAAATCGCACAGTTTTCAGAATTCCTGTTTACACCAACTGTTCCAAGCTGTTCTGTGCTGGCTTCTGCCCTTGGGTGGAAGGCAGCAGGATCTTGTAGGACTCCACTGAAATGACACCAGTAACTCTGAAGAAAGTACACCTGTACAATAAATATCTTCCTAAACCAATATACAGAGAATAGAAGGTCTGTTCATCCAGCTAAGCTGGATGCCTTGTCTCCTTAATTTCTCCTCTAGTCAAAGGAGAGAGAGAGGCTCCTTGAGATGATGAATCAGTGCTCCAAAATTGCATTTCTCCTCTGAAGCACCCCTGACAGGCTCCTTTCTGTTTGCTGCTGTAAAGGTATCCAGGAGAGATGAGACTCTCTGCTGAGGGGTGTGTGTAATAACCCACAGGTTGTAAATTGAAATTAGCTGTTTCAAGCTCCCTCTGCCAAGTCTGCCTTCATGAACCAGCTTTAGCTGAAAGGAGCAGAAGCTGCAAGTGAGCTGCGCCCTACTGAGTTGTGTGAAGAGCGGGCACCTGTATGTGATGGCCTCCAGATGATGCAGCCTGGCACACTGGGCTGCTGCCAGCAGGCATGTTCCCCTGCTGCTGCATCCTGTCATTTTATCTCTTGTGTTTTCTCTTTGCATGCTTGCACAGCCGCAGCTAGTTAATGGAGTTTGGATCTGCCAGCTGCCTCTAGTATGGGCTGGCCCAGGGTGGGAGACAAGCAGCAGCACTGGCTGAAAGCAGGAGGCAGATTCACTTTGGTATGTCTCGTTATAGGCACTGCATCAAATAAATTAGTTTATTTGTCTTCATCTTTGAGGCAGCATGTGCATATGTGGCCTGCCCAAGGTGATGTACTGTAGGTGAAGAGGTGCAGTCAGCCTTCCATGCCTGAAGACCATCGCCACCCCACTGGTGTGTGTCCTGCAACCAGTGCACCCTCTTTTCTTAGCAGAAGTGGAAAGCAAGGAAAGGCAGGAAGGCAGCTAGGTGATAGGACCAGGACATTTATCTTGCTTTTGCACTGAGTTGCTCTGAGAAAGTCTCATGCCTTGTAGAGCCCCTTTGCCACTATCAACAATCCAGCTGAGGCCAAGCTTGGAAACCACAGATGCTGCTATGAGATCCAGTGGTTCCTCTTTCTGGCTTAAATCCATGCACTTGCACTTCCTTATTTTGCCTGTCCCTAAACTGCTGTTATACCAGTGAAATGCTGCCATTCTCATTTGAGCTCTAAATTTGGGTCTCTTTTTCCCTGGGCTGGCAGGGGAACAAAGGAGAGAAAAATCAGCAATGCAATGGAATCAGCAAAGCTCTGGAAATAGAGAGTAATGTGGAAAATTAATAATTTGTTTTCAGCTCTTTCTCCCCGTATTTTTCAGTCAAATGGATCCATTACTGAGAAAGACTGGAAGAAGCAGGCGGCTAAGGGTGATAAACCTTCACAGAGTTCAATTTGCTTACAGGCAATGCAACAGGCAAAACTATACCTTTCCAAGCCCAATTCCATTTTATAATAATTTTATTTATATGACAGATAACAATTATAGTCAGAAGTCTTTGCTATGACTTGATTTAAATTAAACATCAAGGTTATCATTTCCAGTTATAGTGCACAGCGAGATGGGTTTAACTTATCTCACTCTATTCTTGAGGCCTTTTATGTTCAAGGTTCTGCTAGAGCTATCTATTGCACTTGTTTTTACCTGATGGATCATGGAGGGAAAATAATGGATTCAGTTATGAGAAACAGTAATAGATTTTTTTTTGAACTGACATAAATTTCTATGTTTAGATAGAATAAAAGGATCAGGAAGAGATAAGTTGAGTTTTCTACAATAGACCAGTCTTTGTGAAATTCACTTCACATAAATTGTACTGAGATGTCTTTTATGTAATGTTTTATTTATGTATTTCAGTTATTCTTTGAGAACTAAATTATTTTATGTGGTCTTACAAAAGATAACTTTAAAATGTCCAACCAGAAAGAAAAAAACCTCCATTTTTCTTAAACTCTCCATTCTTCAGGAAGTTATGGAGCAATGCAATTATTTTGAACTGTAAATATTAGGGAGTCCCTAGTGCTTATTTTTGACTCCTGTTGGAGAATCTTTGCTCACCTAATCCACATTCAAGAACATATGCAGGGATACTAAACTTGATAGGACAACAGGGAACCTTCTGTCACTTGTACTGCTTTCTTTTTTTTTTTGTCTGTTATATGTTGTACTTGCTCTCTGAATGATTTGACTACAAGCAACAATTTTCTTTGTGTCGATTTGTAACTTACAGCATGCAAGGAACTGAACCAGCAGAGTGCATTATTTTATTGTGGTTCAGACTTGACAAACTATCAGTGCATAGAAATGGAGCACATGACTCATTCAAGTGATTGGCCTTATGCTCTCCTACATGCTTCTGTTTCACTCTTTTAAAAAAGTGCTTTAGCATCATGTCCACTCAGTGCTCCCATGGTCACTGCAACTCACTGGTCAGCTTTTTGTAGTGTATGGATCTTGGAGCAGATAAAAATGCTGCAAATAAGAGTTGTGCCACTGTGCTCAAAGAGATACAGGTGTGTGGTAAATTTTTATGGAAAGCTGCGTGGCTTCCATTCTGTTCCATCAACATCTGGGCCAGATGTGTTCTCCAGTGTGTGACAGACCCCCACCTCAGTCACCTGCTGGAAAAGTTTGCCCGGAAGAACTTTGCATATGCTTGAACAAAATACTGAACTGGGGTCTATGAAGAAGATTTCATTCTATCTATGCTTACTATTAGCAGGTCCACGTAATTTATTTCTTCAGTTCCAAGCTTCTCAGGAATGACTAATACAAAAGAAAAAAATCAGTATGAGAAATGACATGTATAAGCAAGCTGGGGAAATCACTGAAAAGTACTTTGGCATTTTAATCTTCACAGCTACGTTGTGCTGAAGAATTCAGTCCTTTCTTATTTTGGTATAGAGAAAATGAAAATGTACACCTGAAGCATTCAGTATCCTAGAAATGAATTTTAGCCAATTTCTGAATCTAAATATCACTAGAATTGAAAAACGTGATCGAAATTGTGCTTTGGTTACAACCTCTATTTTCAACAAAATATATTCTGCTAAAATTAGGCAGATCTGTAAGAACACAGGTATACAACAACTTTATTTCTTCTCCCTCCCCCAGGTCTTTACCAATATTATTTAGGAGGATTAGAACTCCCACAGAGCAGAAGCACTTTTAGTTATGCTGAGAGATAAGAGTTTGCTCTGTTCTTTTTCTAAAGTAAAAAATAAAATTTAAGCCTTGAAGATTATTCCCAAAACTACCTTTAAAAAAAGAAGAAAAAAAATGTAGAAAGTGTTTATCATACTTTTATAAATGTTCATTTCTGTAGAAAACACAATAGAAAAAACATTGAAGAGCAAAAAGAAAGTTGTTGCTGAATTTGTAAAAAACAGTCTTTGGATAAGCTGGTTCTGCTATTTACACTGTTAAAGAGAAGAAAAACATATTGCACTGCATTCTTTTCTCTAATTACTTTGATATAAATATCTGAGTATATTGATTGGATTTCTGTCTTTTAATATACTATAGAATTCAAATATATATATATATACACACACAGCAATATCAAAACAGCTTTTAATTTTTATTTCCTGTCTCTCTGTGTAGCTGTATAGTTATATCCCTCTGCTTAGAATAATATTTGAACATGTTAAAGTTTTTGTTGTCAGTCAAGTATGGTTTTCAGCATTGTTTTTTCTCTCACTATTTTTTTCCTATTCTTAATCTTTCTTAAAATTTACTTGGATGTTTTTATCCTATGATTAGTTTATTTACATTTGCAAACAGCAAAATCTGTTCATATTCCAAAGTGCTCAATTACTCTGCGAAGTATTTAAAATGACTAAAAATAGAATGCAATGCATTCAGCTTTTTTTTTTTTGTTTTAATAAGGCAGCTTTTTATACACAAATATCTGTCTATGCTGCCACCAGCATCTTAGTTCCACATCTCTCTCAGAAGCCAGAAGAATGGAAACTGAACTTGCAGGTTCTTCTAGAGCTCTTTGCCTCTGCAATACTTTGCACTAAAATCCAAAGTCTCAAATATTTTACAGGAGCTATTAGCTATGGGGCAAATATAGCATCTCTTAAGGAGCCAACACCATGATACACTGCAGCAATGTACCATGGGCTCTTAGCTACACTAGCTTTGGACTGCAAATATCCAAATAATGTCATATTGGCTTACATGATTATAGGTTCTGTAGTGTAGGTGCATTTCCTTTATGCCTTTTTCTTATAAAACCCCGACTTGTTCAGTAGTCCTGACTTTTGAACTGATGTGAGATGTAGGTCCATGTCTTGCACTTGGTTTAATCTCAAATGAAAAACTTAAGAAAGATGACAGCAAAATTTTCTATGATATGGTTTTTTTTTTTTTATTATCTGGATAGGTATAAATAGTGAAATGTATATTTCACTGTTCCTTTTACCTAATCTTCTAAATATAGGCAGCAGTTCTCCTAAGTCAGCAAAGTCACCTGAAACCACACTTTTATCACAACACTGATGATAACTGTCTCTCCTCTTCCAGTTGTTTCACCATCAGCATTGCCTGTCCCCTTATCAAGCTGGCTCTCATCCACACTCTCATCCCTGCCAGATACCAGATCAGTTATGGAAAGAGAGACATGCAGTAATGAGTTAGAAGCCCATGGGTCTTCTTTGATTCATTTAACTGTCGCCCTGCCACACACACATACATTGAATTAGGATAATAACATAGACTCCTATCGCAGTTGACAGACTGCCTTCAGAGTTACTAAGAAATGACTCAAAGTCTTTGGGACACCTCAACTATGAGTGAATAATATTAGTATGGTCAGATTAATAAGGTAGTGGAATTTGGAAGAAATGAGGTATGAGAGCTGCTACATCACAACCTTCACAACAACCTTCCCTGAAAGAGAAACATGAGCCTGTTTCTGTAGGAAGGGGTGGTAGGAAGTGAAGTTAATTGATGGTAGAGCACAAGAGATTGTGATAGTTCCCTAAATATCTGACATCAGGGTCTTAATATTGATCTAGCATTTTCCTGTGATACTAGAAATAGAAAATGGACCAGACTTTTAGTGAAGGAAAAATCAGTGATACAGGGCATGACTATGGTCTAAGATGTTAGCAAAGTATAAATCTGGAAAAATGGATGGGTTGGAGAGCAGGCTGGGACACAATTTTCTACCTGTGCTGTGACTACACGAAGGTCTGGCTCCCGGGCAGTCTGCCTCAAAAAGCAAACACACATTACAGAACAAAACTGAGATGAAGTTTCATTACTGTCTGTTGCCTTTAAGAAAACCTCTGCCTTTGCTTGCAATCCTGTAAAGCAAATACTGGTGACAACCTTTACTTTAAGTACTTGGTTTTATGCTGTGGATATGTATACCTCAACCTGTTTCAGGCTGTTCAGGTGGCCGTGTGAAATAAGCAGTTCCTGATCGGGATTGTTCCGATCTTTGATGTGGATGAGACTTCTGATTTCTGAAATGCCTCTGGTGCACATTGGAGCTCACACACAGATAAGACAATACTCTTGCCGTGGAAATTCTGCAGGCAAAGACTTTGTTTTGGCAAGCATTTATACTCTGCTTACCCTCTTTCCCATGATCACTGAGAGATTTTACAAGACTTCAGGAGTTGGACTCAATGATCCTTGTGGGTCCCTTCCAACTCAGGACATTCTATGATTCTATGATTCAGGATGTACCAGCAGAAGGCCCATTCCTAGCGCCATTGATTCCCTGTATTAGCAGAAGTAGATGAAGGACTTGGCAACACAATTTCTCAGGACAGTATAACTAAAAAGAGAAGGAAGGAAGGAAGCAGAGAATTCAGAGCAAAAGATGAGTTGTTTTTTAGATTGATTCTCCATTTACATCTTCAGGTCTATATGGACATTTCATTTTACCCTTTCCATTTTGAGGTTTATTAAGCTTTTTTTTGGCCTCATAGGAAAACCTGTCTTAACCAAAGCCATTACTAATGTCTAGAACATTCTAGTCAATTTTAATTTAGCTTGGCAAGGGTAACTTTTAGTGTCAAATTGACTGAATTAGGCAAAAGTTGGAAGCACTCCTATGCCAAACCCATTTCCCATCATGCTTGTAGCTTTAGCCCTGTATGGCCCTGTAACCTCACAGATTGCTATGTAGGGTCAATGGTAGGATTAAACAGCTCCAGGGTCACCCAATAGCTCTCCCCATCTTGGCACCACAGTGGTACATGGTCATATTACTGCATGTCTGACTCCTGAAAACACTTACCTGCTCCACTTCAGGAGCATGCAATGTAGCTATGATTTTCCTCAATTCAATTGTCACACTAATAAAGGAAGTGTATTTGCTAATCTCTGCCTCATACAGAGATAAGAGATTTCACTATACTTGTGGTTTCTGGAGGTCAGATAAGTGCCTATCACATCCTTTTACAGGTCCCAAAGCTCTAAAATAATTTTGTGAAGATTTTCGTATTCACCCTTGAGATAAGACATGTGGCTACAGCAATCAGTTATCATGTGAAATGATTCTTAAGGGCAGAGATGAAACATCGACAGTATTAGAGAATAACCATAATTTATTTCTTTAATTCTTCATATAACTAAATTATGAGTTATAATGAGATATTACACAAGATTTATTTTGGATAGATTTTGGAACTTTATTGCGGGAAACATAATTAAAGTTATAAATTGTTTATTACATTGGCCCTTCTTTAGCCTGATCTGTGGAATAACGGTATTCTCAACAGCAAATTCTTAATGTACTTTACAGCAATATAATTTAAATATAGTGCAAGAGTCAAATATTGATTTGGAGTTAACTTATGACTGATATCTAAATGATAATGGTGCTGTGCCTTAAGGCTAAAAACATCTGACTCCTTACTTTATTATCTTTTATATTTTATGAGTAAAATTAAACTTCTGTCCTTCTAAAATTAAAATTTACAGTTGCACACTCTCAACATGAATACATTTCTGTGGCTATGAATGCAGTTAAGAAACCTTCTGGTACTTCAAATAAGCTTTTTGAAATTAGGAAATAGCAGTTTTCTTTATGGTATTTCCATGCTTCAGGCAAAGGTGTAACTTCAGTCTGTGTGGATGTAACAGAACAAGTTTTCAGTTTTGTGTCGTTTTGGCCTCACAGTTAGCAAACTCTGCACTAGCTGGTAAAAATATATCAGGTAGGCTGGCATAAGTTTCAACAACTGCAATGAATATATATCCTCTGCACTTTTGAGAAATTGATAAGGAGAGGACTACATCAACTAGTCATCCAAGTTCAGTATTTTGGTTTCAAAAGAGAGAGATGAAAGCTTAATAAATAGTCTCCTGAGTGGCACTTTGGGCTAGCTTTTAAAATGCCATTGTTTCTTACCCATCATAGGTAACTCAGAGTTCAGTACATCACATTGGTTCAGCTAAATGCTTTTAGCCTGTGTTACTGTGGACACGCTTTTACTGGGTTCAATTAATAGATTAGGAATGGCCTGTATGAACTGCAGACTTACTTTTGATTTGCAGTGTAAAACACTGACAATTATTTATCTTCCTTAAGTGGATGAAGACGAGATAAAAAGACAGGGAAAGAAGGAGAATGCCTATGGGGGTAAAGTGTTCTGGTCTTAAAAACAGCACTACAGTCAAGATCGTGACAGCTAAATACCTGGAGTCCTCCTCCAGATGTTTCCAAGACAATGAAGCCAAAAGGTTGGGTCCCCTTGTGGCACCATGTGAGTACAGTAGGATTTAGATGTCATTTGTTGATCTCATCTAGAAAAAAATAATTCGAAGAAACCCACCAAGATAATTTTCAAAGGCACAAATTTCTTTGGCTGTTTGACTACCATTCCTTGTGTGGCATAAGAGATAGTAGCGCTGGTATAAACTTTACAAAAGCTTTTTCAAAGTTTACATGGTGAATGATGTCAGCAGGGCTTAGGTACACCAGCCTCTGTAGCGAGTACAGTGATGTGCCCTGTGTGGCATTAGAAACACCCACGTCTGTCTCCCTGTACTGAAGAACCAGGCTCTTTGGCACAGGGCGGAACTGGGGGGCAGACCTACATCTCTAAGCACCTAAAGGCTTACATTAGCTCCTTGGTTTCTACTGTTACAAATAGGAAGCTGCAAATTAATACAAGGTTTCAAGGTTTTGTACCTATATTTAGAAGATGTGACTGAGAAGCTCATTCCTTCAGAGTAGTTGGTCATAAATCCAAAATGCCAAGATCAGGTGGCTTGTCCTCCGCACAGGCAGACGGCAGCCTTGCAGAAACGCCTGGCAGAAGCATGACAGTTACTGTGAACTAAGGCCTTTGCACTGAGGGTTGTGCACTGGGGGTGAAGGGAACAGGGAACAGGCCGGGAGAGCACCCTCGATGCTGGCTTCGCATCAAGCGGCAGGCTGGTGGTGGTACGCTGCTGGGTGGCAGGTCTGGGCTGCCCCCAGATGTCAGCCGTCTCTCCCTCCTGGCTGAGGGAGACATTTGCTTTCTAGGGAGGGCTGGTAGCTGGAGGAGGGTGCAGTGGCTGCTGCCAGGGGGTTTGCAGCCTGCCCCCCACCCCTGGGCCTCTGGCACCCTTTTCTATTTCTCTGTGTTGCAGCTTAAGGAAGGGACACTCCAGCAGTCCTGAAGCCTTGGCAGGTTATAGTTAATTATTTTTGGGGGATGGTACTCATTTTTGTATGAGTGTGGTTTTGTTTTGCTTGGCTTTGTTTTGTTTTTAAATTTGCTTCAGCAAAGGTGTAAATGGCTTAAGTTACAGAACAGCTTGGGAGGCAATGTAAAACCCTAGGTGAAGATCCCTCCATGGTCAAACTCCCTCTTTACCTCATATTTTACTAAAACATCTTTTAGTTGCTCTGCTAAGCAAAATATTGACAAGCAGGTGTTTGCTCAACCTGATTTTACCTGCTGTGATCCTTGTAGTTGTTATTGGAAAGCCCTGTTAGTCTTGAATTCAACCTTAAACATTTCTGAAAAAGGAATTTCCTTTCCCATCTTTCCAGATGGGTGTGGGTGGGTGGAGGGATGATGGAGGGCAAATGCTGGATGCAGAGGCAGATACTTGCTAACATTTGCTTACTTGATTCCTCTTCCCTCTCCTTCATGGAAGCTTACTGAAGTCCAGGAAAAGTGTAGAGCAGAAACACACCACTATAAATTATTCAAGAATGCTGCTGTTTCTAAGAAGAAGGTAGGAGAAGTCCGCCTATAAAGCATTAACATGACATTTTTGAATTGTGATGGCTGGGCTGGGAGAAGAAAGCTTAAGAACGAGCAGAACACTGTTCTAAGGAAAGAGAGATATTTTTTAAACTACAAACAAGCCTGCTTTATCACCGAGTTGCATGCAGGTTTCCAGTGATTATGAGTTTGGGAAAAAGGGAGATAGGAGCAGAGGAGGGGATATTAAAATCTTAGAGAGTCTTGTCAATAGCTTACAAAAAGTTGTGTTCGGTTCTGCTGTGGGAAATCAGACAGAGCGTCAGAGTCCAGCTGGGTTTCTTTGCTATTCTACTCCGTTGGTTAAAATTGAGGAGTGAACTACTTGCCCTACTTAAAATGTCGAAAACCCCTTTTGCTTCTGATTGACAATTTGGAATCTTAACTCAGTTGTGATCTTCCTGATTCCCCTGGAGACTCCGAAGTACAAAAGTTGCAAAGATGGTATAATTTTTTATTTAACTTCAGTACATAGTAACAATACAATGATGCCAAATTCCCTCATCTGATAGAGTATTTTTTCAATTGGGAAGCCCTACAGCAATGTCAGATGCCCTGTATTTAATGACATCCCTGTGTCTTAGAACCAAAATACAATTTTGGACAGACTGAAGGCAGGTGTCTAGGTGAATAAAGCATCTTCCAGGACTAGAGACAGCGAACAATATCTTACGTTGAATGGAGCAACTGTGTAGAATTTATGAATTTGTCACCGTATTTTTTCACTTTGTACCTTTAGTTCAATGTTTCAGATCTTTGACTCCTGTGACTTAGCCCTATAGCCTTTCTTTTTTTCCTCATAGGTTATTCAAGTTTTCTTTTCCTAATGCATGGTTTTCTGCAAAATCAAGGTCTGCTACCTATATAGAAGCTAGGGATAAAAGTGATGCTCACAAAAGGCTGGCCTACAGAAGTACATTTCCTTCTTCTCTTTTTCTTTCTATATATAATTTGTATATAGTACTATTTCATTTCCCAGCTGAATTTCTTTCTTTACCATTTTTTCCCCCTTGGGTTGATTTTCTTTGCTCCTCTCTGTCCTGCAGTGTATGATTTTCTTTTTAGCTGCTCTCAGTTCCTTTTTCCCCAGATATACAATGCCAATAATATTTGAGTCAAATTTTTGACATTTGAAATGATGCAAAGTGATCCTGCCCACTTTGCCCAGGCAGCACAGGAATATAACACTATTGCACAGTTAGCCAAAGGTAAGAATCAGAACTATGTCTTCAATTGAGTTTTCATCAAATAGGGGCCCCTAAAATGGAAATAACTTCTGTGGTATAGGTCTGTTTCAGCTCTCTCTTGTTATTAAATGCATGGCAGAAATGCCTCGGTTAACGCTTTAAAAAAATACCTCAAAAGGAGATTTTGGACTTCCACATCTGCTCACAGTATGGAGGAGCAAATCTGGGGCACTGAATGTCCTTCCTGAGAATGGCAGTCAGGCATTCACCTGAAGACCAGGTCCCCATTCATGCTTAGGAAGGCCCACGATCTCCTGTAAAAGCAAACATCCTTGTTTTGGGGTGGGGGGGTTATTAATTCAAAGGAAACCAAGGGCTATATCTGCCAGCCCATGTAATTCTGAGCAGAGGAGTATTCTCTGGTCTTTACTGCTTGTGTTTGTAACAGATTGGAAGATATTATTCAGGCTATGTATTTGTTTTCCACACAGTTTTGTTTCTTTCCTGTCCTCCAAGGTATCAGCTTCTGCAGCCATCCACACATGCAGGTGATGGCTGAGAGCACCGCTCAGCAGGTCACACTGGCACAATGTAGCGTTTGCTGTGCAGCTTCATGCCAAAACTCTGCTGCCAGAGTGCTCCAACTGTTCATTCTCCATTTTTGTCTTGGCTCAAGGAACAGTCACCTCCTGCCACGTCTGCTACTACAGAGCAGAAACTAGATTCTCACCGTTATCATAGTTCACCAGCCAACTCCTACTACTTCTACCAACTGCAGAACGGGCATGAGCAATCACATTTATTCAGTGTGCTTGCTTCCCACATGTTAACCCAGACGTGCCTTTGGCTTGCCAATCACTTGCTCCTGTGCCATTAGGATAGTACATGTAACACTCCTCTGTCTTTTGGATGGAGGCGAGATTGACTAGGTCTCACCTGTAAACCACATGCTTGGCTTGACAAGCCAGAAAGCTTAATTCTCTGAATTAAAAATGCCAAGTCAAAGTGCTAAGACAAAATCCCCTTCGTACACTAAGTTTGGCGTGATGCTTGGAGGTGGTGGGCTGAGTAGCAATGTGGGAAATCTGTGAGAGGCTTCAGGCTTTTCCTCCCCCAAGGACTGGATGCGAAAGAAAGTGCAGCTCTAATGTGCTGAGTCTTTGGCATGAGTGAGCCAGGCAAAGCAGTGAATGATTCTTCACTCCCAGCTGCTGGTTGATTGATGGGAACTGAATTGGTGATAACTCTGGAGAGAGATGCTTGCCCTGTCTTCCATCTGGAGCTGCTGTGTTATGACTCACGGAGATGGCTATTGAACAGGTTGGGCTGGCAGACCTTCTCCAGCAAGTCAGACTGGAGGTTGGGGAAATAAGCAAGTTATCCAGGGGTGCTTAGGTGGAATGGAGTTTGATGTATCTAATGCTGATAGCTTTCATAAAAACACAAAGTGCTGGGCGATTGTGTGGAGTAAAGGGAAAACGGCATCTATGTCTTTAAGATGAAGAAAAAATTGCAGATGGTATCTTCCATTTCTCAAAACTGTTGCTTTCTCAGGGCCATATTCTGCTCTTGGATTTGCTTGATGCATCACTGTAAAGTGCTTTAATTTAGTATGTAAGGGGGTGCCAGCTGCCAGTTTAAATTACAGCCAGAGACTCTCTTGTCTTTCCTTGAGCCCAACGTCCTTCTGTGCCTGAGACCTACCATTAGGTTCTGAACCAAATGGGTCATTGCAACACAATGTATAAGACAAATGGAGATGTGCTGCTATCTAAGCATGAAATTCTTTAAACAACATTCATTAATGGGTATACAGTAGCATTTCTTCATCTGCAGCAGGTGTAATATTAATAACTTGCTTCATTTTTTGTAGCCCAGGACAAACATAAAGCTCTCGAGAATTCAGGAGAAAAGAAAGTACAGACATAAATTGTGCTATACGGTACAATGAAAAGGGATATCACATGCCAAGAATCACAACTGAAGGGCGATATCTGGGGCAAATATGAATGTTGCAAAGTATTTGGAAAACACCATTCAGTTTCTATGGCTTTCTAACTATACTGAGAAAAAGAAGTGTTTCCAAATTGTAATATTGAAGAAAATACTAGGAGAGTTGCCCAGAGCATGGCACCTTTATGCTTAAAATATGCTGAAATGGGTCTATGTACAGAACTTCTGCTTCAGTTCTGGGTAGAAAAATGGAGAAATAAATCTTTTAACTCTGTTCACAGAGACAAGTCCCCACATGCAGACAGCTGGGGATGTGAAGTCAGACTATAATAGCTATTCAGTTGCTTCAGTTCTGAGCAAATTATCTATCCATATAATATTAAAAGAAAACAATAATTTAATGCATGGTTATGGTTATTTTAGACAAAGGTGGGGTTTGTTGGTTTGTTTGTAGGGTTTGTTTTGATTTCTTTTTTTTTGGGGGGAGGAGGGGTGTTTAGTTTCTTTTTTACTTTGTAACCTACAGACAAATGGATGAAAGAATAACAATTTTCACAATGTTTTCTATGTGTTAAAAAAAATTCACTTTCTGTAATGATTGCTTTTACTGTTCAATAGGTTCAATATATACCTACATATCACTAGAAAAATAATATTCCTTTTTAAATTTTCTATAAACCTTTAATTATTCCTTCTTTTTAACTCAATCTTTAATTTCAAACTCTCATTTTACTGCCTATTGTTTTTTCTTTTTTTAACTGATAACTTAAGAATGTGGTTTAAATATGTAATTGTATGTAGTCATTCAGACCAGACAAATACATGCAAGTTGTCACAAGTGGAGCGGTGCAGCTGACACGCCAGAAGGATGGGATTTCATCTAAAGAGACCTGGACAAGCTGGAGACATGGGCCTGTGAGAACCTCATGAGATTAAAACAAGACCAAGTGCAAGGTCCTTCACCTGGGTCGGGGGAACCCCGGATATCAATACGGGCTGGGGGATGAAGGGATTGAGAGCAGCCCTGAGGACAAGGACTTGGGGGTACTGGTGGACAAAAAGCTGGACATGAGCCAACAATGTGCGCTCGCAGCCCAGAAAGCCAACCGTATCCTGGGCTGCATCAAAAGAAGCGTGGCCAACAAGTCGAGGGAGGTGATTCTGCCCCTCTACTCCGCTCTGGTGAGACCCCACCTGGAGTAATGCAGCCAGCTCTGGGGTCCCCAGCACAGAAAGGACTTGGAACTGTTGGAGTGGGTCCAGTGGAGGACCACAAAGATGATCAGAGGGATGGAGTACCTCTCCTACAAGGACAGACTGAGAGAGTTGGGGTTTGGAGAAGAGAAGGCTGCGGAGACACCTTATTGTGGCCTTTCAGTACTTAAAGGGGGACTATAGGAAGGATGGGGACAATCTTTTTAGCAAGGCCTGTAGTGACAGAACAAGGGGTAATGGTTTTAAACTAGAGGAGGGTAGATTTAGACTGGATATAAGAAAAAAATTTTTTACAGTGAGGGCGGTGAAACGTTGCCCAGAGAGGTAGTGGAGGACCCATTCCTCAAAACATTGAAGGTGAGGTTGGACGGGGCTCTGAGCAACCTGGTCTAGTTGGGGATGTCCCCGCTCACTGCAGGGGGGTTGGACTAGATGACCTCTAAAGGTCCCTTCCAACCTGAACCATTCTATGATTCTATGATTCTAAGTTCACTCCTTTTGTATCTAATTTTCTTTGTAACATTTTGTATGAGTTACCTTTTTGTGAAAAAAAAATATTTTTCTGAAAAAACACTTGCACTGTAACTGATTTTCATTTCATAGAATAGAATGGCCCTTAAAAATAAAAATAAATGAAAGGGCAGATATTGGAGGCAAAGGAAGTGCTTAACTGAAAGCTCTTCTAATCAGAAGGTTTATAACCTTTGGTATCTATCCAGAAGTACCACCTCTAAGCTCTTTTGCATTCAAAGCAAAGTGCCTAGCATACAGAGATGAAACATGCAGAGGGAAAACATTGCTGCTTGTTTCTTGTCCCTTTAAGGTTGTTGGAATTCCTCAACTGGCTGTGTAGTGTTCTGTCCTTCATGGTGCCTTTGAATAAGCACAAATGACATTTTCTCATCTCTGGTAGGCACAAGTTTGCTGAGCAGGTTGTAGATAAACTGGAGTTATCTTTCAAGTGACTTCTTCCTTCCTCCAGTTGCAGCTACTGGGCTGGCAAACCTGTAACACCAATAGAATTTCAAATATATTAATTACCCTATGTTAAACTTTGAAGACATTTCTGAAGAAAAAATATTTATATTATATGTAAAAATATATAATATATATAATCTGAAGAAATGATCTGTGCAATTTTTTAACAGATATATTAGGGTAAAGAGGAATTCTAAACATCCTTCTGCTCCAAATGGTTAAGGTGGAAAAGCTATCACCACTGAAAAGACTATCTATGCAAAGCAATGTTTGTCATTGTCCAGTGTAAAAAGATGATGTTAGATGCTGTTTGTACCTAATATGTAACAGAGCTAATAAAAATTTCTTGACACAGACACATGCACAAAAATTTGAAATATATGTTACTATGAAAAAAGACACCAGAAAATGTTGGTTCTGATATTTTCCCAATTCTTTATTAATCTAATCACAGGTATTTTAAAAATGTGCATCCAAATAAAAATATTTTGTCTTAAAATGTCAACATGATTTGTCAACGAAATAGTGAAATACTGAGTCTAAATTCTCTTCAGATGTTAAAATGTTTTCTTTCACTAGAAAAAGAAACATCTTTCACTTCTTTTTATGCTAATGATTTTGGAATTTGCTCTGAATGAAGAGCAAACTTCTGCTTTTCATTTTAATTATAGGCCAACTGGAAAATCTTGAAGTCCCTATGAGAAGAGAATGCCATTTTCCTTTAAACAACTTGATTCACACAGCTAGTCTCTAAGAGATTTTCTGACTCCCCTAAAGAAACTAGAACAGTGAAGAGAAAGTTTAGACATGTAAACCCCCCATTTTTATATTATTGTTTTCCCAACACTATTTGATATTGTGGTCAAATGAATTATCTCTAACCTATACAATCCCTGAACTACCAAATGTTATATATCACTTTAGATCCATGAATAATCTCTGGGTTTATGGAACTTAAGATGGGATTCCAATTAATTGTATTTTTGAAAAGTAATGCCATTAGAACTACAGGTAAAGATTTAGAAATTGCTCAACAAAACTGAATAGTTAACACGAAAATACAGCAACAGTAACAGATAAATTCCATGTTAACTTGCAGTGAAAACTTGTTGAAATTCGATTTAAGTAGAACAAAA
Organism: Sula dactylatra; assembly: GCA_013389905.1. Taxonomy (NCBI): domain Eukaryota; kingdom Metazoa; phylum Chordata; class Aves; order Suliformes; family Sulidae; genus Sula; species Sula dactylatra. The sequence continues at coordinate 31,030 of WEKW01009580.1, forward strand.
AAGAAACTGTGTAGTCTTTTGCTTATCTCAAAACAAGATATGTCTTACCTGTCAACTTTTAAAGACTGTAAAAAAGAAATATTGAAATCAATGTTGAAATGAAGTGTAGTGCAACATGAAAAAGGGAAGATAAGATTTTTGACAGAAAGTTTGAAATGTATTGACTTTTTACCATAATTTGTTTTCTGTTAAACCCCCCCCCAACTCAAAATCAAGCAATTAACTGAAATGGGCACACGTTTAGAAAATATGTTGCAGGACATGTATTTATATTTTGCTCCTTACTTTTCCGCCAGGATACTTATGAAGAAGCTAAGATATTGCTTGGACTTAATCACATCTTTAGTTAGTCATCTAGTTTGGAAGGAGAATTCACTGTTTATAAGTTGTTTGTAGTCATACTTTCAATGTATCATGTTGGAAACTACAATTATTTTGTCCAGCCTCTGTGAGTATTTTGGCAACGATGCACGCAAAGTGGTGAATTTGGTACCTCTTTAGCTGTTTGGCTTTGAAGTACTGTGGGAACTATTTCAAGTAGTTTTACAAGGATATAAAGATGCATCTACAGTTTGGTTTAGGGTTTTGTTATTAGATGTGGATCAAAGTGCATATGCAAAGTGGGATAAAATCTGTGGATGCAGACAATGCTTTTTATTATACCAGCTAATTTACTGGGAAAAGATAGAGTTTGGATTTAGAGACCTTGTAATGGCTTGAAAAAGGGCTTCTGTGCTTTGTTTATTTTATTACAGCTGCAGTAATTCTAATTACTCCATCAGTAGATCTTTATTTGACTATGTCTAAGTACTATTTGTTCCACAGTGGTCAAAACCCACTACAGCTGGACTAGCACTAAACAACCCAAAATCTTATGATACACAATATTATACTGCATTTACATTGCATGTCACCTCCAGACTTAAATCCTGGGTTGATAACTTGTCAATTACTTGTTTCAAATCTATCCTAGACTTTCTCATCTCTTTGTCTGTTTTGGATCATTATAACGGAGCCCAGGTTTGGCCAGTTATTGCTAATCAGTTGACCCCAGAGCCCAGAGTGGAGATGAACTCTCTTGTCAGCTCCAGACCACAGCTGGGCAGTTGAGCCACCCTTTCCCAGCTGGGCTGCACACCTAACTATGGTTGCAATCCAGCAGGCCAAAGCATGGAGTTCAGATTCTGGCTGAACACACAGTGTGTGCATAGTTTTGCCAGTTCAAGTTTTCTCACCAAGGACAATGTATGCAAAAGAAGGTGGTAAAGAGGCCAGAGATAAAAAGACTTGTCTCCCTCATTCCCTTTCCAAAGGACCAGCTTGTCCAGGCTGAAGTCAGTGGCAATCTTTCTACTGCCTATATACTGAAAACTGTTCACATTGCCTTAAAAGCTGTAGGAAAAATGTCATTGCCTTCTTTGGAGACTGGCTCATCCCCTAATACATCTCTGACAACGAGGCACAGAGCTGCTCTTTATGGAAGAAATATGAGCTCCTGCAAATTGTTCTATAGTCACCGCACAGCTCTCATTACCAGGTGAACTAATTGGGCCTGGACTTACTATTTAAAAGTCACAAAATCCTTAACAGGCAGAAAAACAAATCCTGGCTCCCAATGCATATACTTAGGCTATGCTCATCATTTCATTTCTGTGATACACAAGCTGTGATATTTGTGTTCTGCAACTGCCTGCTTAGCCCCTTACTGCTCTTAATGCTTTAATGGCCTTTTATGTATGGATGTTAAGTGTCGTGCAACTCCAGAAACATCTAACGGAAACCAGTTTATGTAAGCACAGACATGATGAAGGACTCTCAGAGGAGTGCATTGTGAAAATGGAGTGCGATTTACTGTTTGCATGCCTAGAAAAAATGTGGCTGTTTTCCTGCTTCATTCTTCTGTATTTTTCCCTTGGTGGGGGAGTTCTAATTTTATGTCTAGTGTGAGCGCAGATGAAATCTGTTCAGCAATAATAATAATAATAAACCATGTATTTGCATAAGTCTCTGTATTATTTAGCTACTCTTCAAAACACATTTAAAAAGGTAACTGTGGAAACAAAGATACCTGGGACAGACCCCCTGTTTACTTTAATGAAGTCAGGCTGATACACCCCAAAAAAGATTTGCCCATTATAACACATAAAGAAGGAAGGATGGTTTTCATCTGTTACACATCTCAGACAGGTTTTTTTCTTAAAAAGTTTCACTAATTGATCAATATATATTTTTAGTTCTGTGCAAAAAGGAGGAATTGCTCCCAATTACCAAAGGCAAGAAATAAATCACAGTGAGGTCTGTTAACAATCAAACTGCATTAAGAGGCTTAAACTCAACTTTTTGTCAAGACACAACACAATTTAATTATTTAATATCCATCCAAAATATTTTAATTACAAGCTAACAAAGTGAAAGCATGCATATAAAAGTTGAGAACTTGTGAGGTTAGATGAGGTTGCATGCAGAAAGATTGCAGTTCTTTGACTGTTCCTTACCTCTGGGGTAAGGTTGGAAATTACCCTAGGACTAAACAATCCAGGACAGAAAATCATACTGATGGGATGACCTGATTCTGAAAGAGTCACACATACACGTACCCCACTGCAATGCAATATCTCCATGTCCCAGGATCTATCAGGATTAATAGTTTTTAGCCCAAAAAAGTGAGTGTGCTGGTAGTTCTGACATGTGAAAGATCAGAGGTTTTGACTTATTCATGAAAGTTTACGTGTGCAGTGGACTCAGTGAAGACTTGATCCTGCTCTTTTATCATTATAAGANACTACAACTCAGATGATCAGGTCATCTAACTGGATTGAAGAAGATTCAGTTTTCTTCACAAAGGGCAGAATGGGAGACTTGAGTCTTCCATATTTAAGGGGAGAGTCTTAGTTCATTGGTGACTATCATCTGCTAGATTTGCATTCTCTTTTTCCTTCCCTCCCACTGGTTTTGACCAGAATTACATAATGAAAAAAACCTCTCCTATCAAGAACTAAATTAAAAGTGGTTTATTTCTATCAGAAGTTTTAATTTTCAAAGCAGATATTTTCCAGTTAAAAAAACAAAATTAGAAATTCCCTCTCCATTGCAGTCTAAACTTTTCTATTCAATGTAGCTTCCATCTGGATCAGCTCTCAGCTCAGTGTGATTCCTTGCACACTAATCCACCTCCTGAAGCCATTGCAACTTCCCCTCCACCCCCGATGTTCCTCCCACAAACTTCTTGGTTAGATGAAAATCTTTCAATCTTCTCTTTAAGTCTGGGAGTGATAACTGGCTGCTCCAGTGATATGTAATTTATTAGCAACCAAACCTTTGTGTTGACTTAAGAATGACACTCTTGCTCTCTAGTGCAATGTTTGGCTAATGTGTCTTCAGAGACAGCCCTGTTTCCAAAACAGAGAATATTCTGGAGCCTGTCACCCCTCAGATACAGCCACTTCTAGATTTTGGGTGGGAGCTTATAACGTCTGAAATGAGTAATGCTGTTTCCTGTGAGCCAACCATAAACACTGTATGGTTAGGAGCAGGAATACATGTTACTAGGATCATAATGGATTCTACGAGAGTTCTATAAAATCTCTATAGAGTAAAATTCTATTATACCTGTTTAAGTATTCTCTTGTACTTATGGTAAGCAATGACAAACTAATTACTCACATTCAAATCACTTAGTGCTCCAATTACTCCATATTCTAAAGTTCATGCTTTGATTTCCTCTCTTAGGTCACAGGATACCTGTAGGCCTGGCTGAAGACCAGGTAAGAGGCTCTACCTCCATCTTCTCCCACTCTTGCTGTACTTCATTGTGTTACTTGGTGAATATATAATTAGACAGTTTTGTTGGAAGGGAATAAAAATGATGCAACACCACCGTTAGCATTTACAGATTGCCTTCAGATCCAGCCTTTTATGTAATGCCTGTGTTATGCTGAAAGGAGACATACCATGAAAAAAACAATACTTACGTGGTGCAGAAACAGAGTGATGCACAAAAAAGGTAAGTAATTTTGGTGATTAATACCACATTATGTGGGTAATGATTTTTAGTATTTCCAGAGGAAGTTTATTGGGTATGATTGGACTGGAAATAGTCCGAGAGTAAAGTTAATCTGATAAGTGAATGCAGTGAGCATTTTGTCTTTGGCATCTCCCTGGCTGAAACCAAACCAGACATTTTCAGACAACAAATGAAAATGGCACTCCCCTTGGTGAGTCATCTGCAATAATAATTTTAT
>WEKW01009581.1:884-18871 GCA_013389905.1 Sula dactylatra
CAGCCCAAGATATCTTTTGGTTACAACCCTAACATAAGAAGATTGCAGGCTGCTCAGTGCAGTTTTATATGAGCACATTAACAGCCTTCCTGGTGGGCTTTTATTTCTCCGACCAGGTTTTTAGCCCAACACCTTTATTCCTGTCATCTTATGCATGTTCTAAAGGACATTTCTCACACATCTTGAGAAGCCTATGAGTCAGTATTTTTAAACTTGAAATTAGGTTCATAAAACTATATCCATGAATATAAATACTGTCACAGTTTTGGAAAGTGTTAAATACCCTGTAAATGTCACCAAACCAGAGTTTTAAAATTAATTTAGCTTACAATATATAGCTACTTTCCAGAAGGCATTTCTCTGAAAATATGTAGGAATCAAGAATCAAAAATAAAACTTTCAGTTGCCCAGATCTTCTACATCACCACTGCTGGTTTTGTTTTCAATGACTGTATATTGTTTTCTTTTCATAAAAACTAAAACCAATGTGAAGACTCTGATAAACAGTAAAAATGAATTTTCATTCCTTTCCTGATTTTTCCTTTACAGAAAGTGCTTCCCTTTTATGTTTTTGACATTTTGAATACAAAAAAATACTATGCCTAAACTTCTGAAAATGGGCACTGCAGATTAGCAACACATGTCTCAGTGATGAAGTTTAAAGGAGGAGCTTTGGCCTCAAAGGTGTTTATGTGCTTTTCAATAATAAGATATTACTTTAAATTTTGCTTTTGGTTTCGGAAACTTTCGGTTTCTTCCACAGACCAGTTAAGGAAGTATCTGTACCCTGAACAACAATTCATAAACACGTGCTTACTCCAGACATTGTTTTAAATCACCTCTAAATGAACAGGAGCACGGTGTTAAAGCCTGTATTAAACATTACTCTTGGGGAAGGTTCTGACGAAGGACAGATTTAAACACACACTGAAGTTATGTGTTCTCAGACACTATTGCAGACTACGCATTGTAGGTGAAATTATAATCCTCTTTTCCCGAGCTCTTGGGCATATGAGATGCAGTACAAAAATTTTTAAATTTGCATATGATCTAATGGAAATGAATGTACTTAATACACCTCAGCCTTAAAATGAGATGAGCACCTACCCCTAACCAATCTGTTCCTTCATTTAGGTCCAAGCAACTTTTCCCAGAGGTTTCTGCTGGTTTGGATTTCTTATCCCTGTCACTGACTACCGGCTTCATCTCCACACCATTTCATCATTGAAGTGAGGTGTTCCAACTAGCCGGTGAGTAGGAGATAGAAATAAAACATTATGATTAGATAAACGTGTCGGTGCCCCAATGACCAGCAGGAGCTGCTGTAGACGATGTGGGGTCTTAAAGAGTCAAGATGACGGATCTGGGTCTAAGGCTGTGTCAGGTTGAATGTGTTTTGATGTCTTCCTATGTTCCCCTAACCATCAAGTAATTTTTGTCCGACAAAAAACAGGAGGTCAACTCTCTCCTAGTAATGTCTCTGCTCTCGTTTACAACCTCTGCTCCTCTTGTTTTGTTTAGTTCAGCAAAAAAGGAACTAAAAACAGATATTGAAAATATTTAGGGTAAAAACTGTGCTCAGAGAGTGACCTTCAGTTTGCTACTTTGTGCTGCCAGAGACAGATGAGACAGGGGAGCAGAAAGGGTTCGGGATAACAGCCCACAGCCAAAGAAAAGCCGATGCCAGGGTGCACCAAATTTCTGAATTGTGCAGTTACACTTGAGATCAAAAATGTATTCAGGGTAAATATTTTGGATAACACCTGCAGCAGTTGTGATACACTCCCCAGGTCATTGATGGTAGCTGAGCTGGACTCAGTGTACAGCACAAGGGGTAACGTGTGTTGTTCTGCAACCTGGTCACATTTTTACATGCCCTTCTAACAAACGCCTGTTTTGCTGAAGTCTTGACCTGTGCTACAGGCACCAACAGGCATGGATGCAGGCCATCCCTGGAGAAAATAAGGCCTCTCTCACCTTAATTCTCACTTTTTAAAATGCTGTATGTTAGGTAGGCACCTCGCTTCAGACTTGCTAAACATTGCGTTTTTGCCAAACTCTGATCCCTTATAGCAAAGCGTATTTTTTTTGTCAGGGCAAATGTTGATATAGCTCCTTGTCTCTGTAGGTTTTTTGTTTTCCTTTTTACCGTTTTCTAAATAAGGATAAATCTGCTAAATCCTGTAAGCTAGTGGGAAGTCACAGGTGCTCTTACTCACAATGAAGTAGTATCAGTTACTTCAAGGAAATAAACTCTTACAGAAAAAGCAAATAAGATTTAATAGAAAATTATGATCCCTTTTTTGAGTGCAATGTAACCACTGTTCAGTGTTCAAATCCCCTTTCCACAAGAAGAGACACCAAAAAGGTAAGTATAATTTTCCAGTCAGTGGATTGTTCCAGTCTCTCTAGATAAAGTACAGAGATACCAAGTGATTTGTACAGTACTATTTGGTTTTTCTTTTAAACCCCACAAAAACTGTCTCGAAGAGAAAACCTCAAATGCAAATGTTTTCACATATGTGTCTTGCTTGCTTATAAGTTTGTCAAGATCATTTATTTGGTTTAGCATTTAGTGGTAGCAAGTATTTTTTGACTTTTTTTCTTTTTTTGGCTCAAACTTTGTTTTAGAATGAAATTTTGAACCATGGTTTTTTTTTCTGAGATCACTAACTTTATAGCTAACCCTTTGCTGGTTGCAAATGTTGGGTACATCTACTATTGCAAGTAGGTTTCATGTTCAAGATGGGATCAGCAGACCTCATCTGTGCTCATAAATGTGGGGTTTTGCCTATGAATAGGATTATGGGAAGAAAAATCCAGGTATAGACCTGTACATCACAGCTGTAAAAGCCTATGCTGTGAGTAGCTCTGCAAAGGTGCAGCTACCCTTTGTGCGTGTTTGTACGACTTGAACGCTATGGATCGTACTTGCAAAGCAGTTTGGGTTTTTTTTTTCCCCAGAAAGCCATACCTGTCCTTGTCTTTATCTTCTGCATCAATCTCTCCCTATACTGAGACAGCAAAGTTAAGACACAGGATGGCTTTGTCTGCAGGAGCACACTCAGACTAGTCTTCCAGACTAATTTTCTGCTTGGGTTACTTTCCTAATTATAATTTGTGTTCTCATCATGTCGTGGAAGACTACATTTTAAATGAGCTTGCAATACACAGTGTAGAATACCAGTTTTATAGCACTGTTTGCAACCTAGAATACCAGTTTTTAATTTGTCATAATGCAAATGCCATAATGATTACAAGTTTTCAACCCTGCAATCTACTTTTTTTCCCAGCTATTTGCAAACTGAAGTCTCAAGTTTCATTTTCCTACTCCGTATGTAAGACCATAGGTGCAGTATGTTGCTGTACCTCCAGACAATCAGAGCTATGTATGTTATGAACCGTGTTCCAAAAAACTGTTAAATATGTGGAAAGGGAAAAAAATTACATGAATTATGCCTTCTTATGGTTGCTAATAGGTTTTAAATGGACTGTTTGGGGTTTTTTGCTGATAACCACAAAAAAGTGATTCATTCTCTAAATTAATACTACAAATACTTCCTGGGAATGGAGAATTCATTTTTTATTGAGTGATAGAAATATGATACCTGATTATGGTGAGACTAGAAGCTAAGGTTTCAACTCTGAATTAACCACCTACTCTTGGGAAACAGTCTCATGCAAAATTTTCAGGAACATCTCATTCTATTGAGTCTATTGAGTCTGGAGACACACGATAAAAGAGTGGGGCCATGCACAAAAGCATGTGTATGGAAAAAATAAAGTGTGATATGGATCGCTATACAAATTTATTTGAATATTTTTATTTGTACCCCTTGTTTAACTAGATTAACCTTATGTTAGGTTCTACCTACAGGTACATCATTGAGCCAGGGTTTTATAGTAAGTTGGCCAATGTTGCCTATGTGGTGATGCTCACATGAAATCTGGATTTTTTTCACCTTAAGGGGTCTTATACTGGTGTTGGCCTACACCAGGATAAATGGCAACACCCTCTCAACTGCACTGGGTATGCTAGTTGTGATGTTAGAGGGAGAAGGAGCCCAGATTCCACATCTCCCTGGTGCTGCTTTGCATCTGCTGGTCTGACTTTGTGTGCTTGGATCTGGTTAGTCCCTGAATGGTGATATTTATTCCTCATCCTTTGTAACCATCTAGGCAAAATCTCAATGTAGCCCTGGTGGATCATAGTTATAGGTCATTAGCTGCAAGTCTAATTCACTGTAAAAGTATAAGATAGAAAGAGCATTTGTTGTCCCAGTGCAGCCATACTCACTTGAGAATTTTTGCATGACAAGCATGAGTGTTTTAGAATGGGATGTGGATGTTTTGTTTGTGTTGTGAAAGACCTGGCTATTTTGGCCCCATGTGTACCCTGAGCACTGCTTTGTCCCCTGTGGACATGAGAGGGATGTTCTTTTATTTGCAGAGGGCTCAGGAGAAGGATAGTGGAACACCCTCCCAGCCTGCCTATTTTGGGCATGACAACCCAAAGGAAAGACAACCGGTGCTGGGGTCCTACTCCTGTCCATGGGAAAAAAGAAAGACAATTGTCCCTTCATCTCTCAGTACCCACAGACTCTTTCCCCTCATCCAGGCTGCCAAAAACCACCCAACTGATTCTAGAAATTAACTTGTCTGAGGGAGACCATGTGATATCTCCCACCCCCAGACATGGCAGGAGAGGGGTATGCACAGGTCCCCGGGAAAGTGTAGCTCAGCGCTTCAATCATCTCTCCAGCCTTGAGCAGCTGAGCTGTGGAAATCACTTTGACATAAATCTCTCAGCAGCTTTTTTGTCTGAAATAAATGGTGCATAAAGGAAATGCAAAATTGTTTGGTGGACAGGATTATCTATGTGTTTACTGTTCTCAGCACTTTTCTTTTGTCTTTTGACTGTGCAGTTGCCATTGGTGTGAATAGCTGTGCATGAAGCTAAAGCTTCTGAACATGAGCAGGGTGTAAGAGAGCTCTCCCTTTAAACCTGTGACAGCTATGCACTTGTGGTTGCAAGAAATGTCAAGTTAGAAGAATTACTACTAGTAGAAAGCAATTATTTTTCATTTCCAAGGTTCCCTGTTTAGTGTTAATTCAAATGTAAACCTTCTGTAATTCTGCATCCTTATCACCCCCCTGGATGTATTACTTTTTCCATTAGTTGTTTTTACATATGCACCCTCACATGCACATCACATGGTTGTGGTACCTCATAATATTTTTTTGCTTTATTCCATCCCTTCAGGTGTATCTTGGTATATATTATTCTGTTGCCATAACATGCTGATGATATAAAATATTTGTATAAAGATTCAAATCAATGTTTATCACATCAGAGCACTATCATTCAAAGGGAAAGCACAAATCAATAATTCATTAAGCAAGAGAGAAATGAATCATTTGAAATTGTTTTTCTTCTCCCTTTTAATAATTTCAAAAGAAATTGCATAGTTTAAATGAAGTTTGATCACTTTTTAGACTAAATTAGTCTGATTTAATGCATCTGATAGCAGTCAGCATAGTATACATCATGGGAGAAAGAGCAGAAATNGAAAAAAATTGCAGAGGTTTTGTTTTGGGTTTGGATTTTTGGCTGAAACAAGAGGAATAGACATAAATGTGTGATAGCTGATCAGCTCAGTCCTTTGTTTCTTTCTGATAATGAACCTTCATTTGCCTCACTGTAGTCAGAAGAGCAGAAAATATCATTCTCTGGTATGTTGTGTAAGTTGGAACTCAAGGAAGAGCCTGTCTTTCTTTTTCTGTACTTNTTCTGTAATTCTGCATCCTTATCACCCCCCTGGATGTATTACTTTTTCCATTAGTTGTTTTTACATATGCACCCTCACATGCACATCACATGGTTGTGGTACCTCATAATATTTTTTTGCTTTATTCCATCCCTTCAGGTGTATCTTGGTATATATTATTCTGTTGCCATAACATGCTGATGATATAAAATATTTGTATAAAGATTCAAATCAATGTTTATCACATCAGAGCACTATCATTCAAAGGGAAAGCACAAATCAATAATTCATTAAGCAAGAGAGAAATGAATCATTTGAAATTGTTTTTCTTCTCCCTTTTAATAATTTCAAAAGAAATTGCATAGTTTAAATGAAGTTTGATCACTTTTTAGACTAAATTAGTCTGATTTAATGCATCTGATAGCAGTCAGCATAGTATACATCATGGGAGAAAGAGCAGAAATGTAAAATTAGCATGATAGTTTTCCGTTTGCTAAAACTTCTCATTCATTAAAAATACCTCATAATATAAAAAAAATACATGAGGATGGGGGGGTATATAGTTTTCCAAATTGAATAAAATAGCTTTTTTTAGACATAAACAAAATGATACATTTCTGGCTGGAACCACCAATTTTCAAAAAGCTTGCCTCAAAAAATGAACAGAGCTATTCTGAAATACAGATTTTCCTCTTTAAAAAAAGGGATATATTCAATCTAGGAAATGCTAGGAAGTGTAACACTTCTGAAAAAAATGTAGAAGTTTTGTTTTGGGTTTGGATTTTTGACTGAAACAACCAGAGGAATAGATATAAATGTGTGACAACTGATCAGCTTGGTCCTTTGTTNAGCTCAGTCCTTTGTTTCTTTCTGATAATGAACCTTCATTTGCCTCACTGTAGTCAGAAGAGCAGAAAATATCATTCTCTGGTATGTTGTGTAAGTTGGAACTCAAGGAAGAGCCTGTCTTTCTTTTTCTGTACTTGTCCAAACCCATGAGATAACCAAGTGATCTTCCTGCATTGGAAGACAGGCTAAATGAATGAGTCTGTGGAATTCAAATGCACCTTTATCCCTGCTCATTTCCTAATTCCCCAGCAATAAAATGGTCATTGCTGATGACACAGGGAATTCCTTGTGGTTTTAAAATACAATGACAGTGTTCACCAGGAACTGCAGAGCATTAGCTGTTGCTTTCACTGGGGATGAGTGTCCTCTATTGATTGGTTTTCATTGCCTGAGCTCAATAAGGCTTTTAGTTATGATGACATAGTTTATGATTGCTTATTTATCTGCTGTGCGTAAAATGAGCTTAAAATCAAGTTGACATATTTACCAAAAGAATGTCTGGATTCTTAAAAAAGCTATTTTACTCCAAGGCATGTAATAAAATTGGATAGAGCAGAAAAAAATATACCCACACTGGCCTTGATATTACTGATCTCTTTCCTTAGAGATCATTGAGGTGATCGGTTCCTCTCTGCTCAACTTTTGATCCATTCCGGTGGCCCTATGAGAAATTTTATCTTCAAATATGAATCAGAGAATTAAAATCATTTAGGTTGGAAAAGACCTTTAAGATCACAAAGTCCAACCATTAACCTAACACTGCCAAATCCACCACTGACCCAAGTCCTTAAGCACCACGTCTACACATCTTTTAAATTGCTCCAGGGACAGTAACTCAACCGATTCCCTGGGCATCCTGTTCCAGTGCTTGACAGCCCTTTTGGTGAAGAAATTTTTCCTAATATCCAACCTAAACCTCTCCTGGCACAACTTGAGGACAAAATTGCAACAGAGACTGAAATCAGCACAACTTCCCTAGTTAGTTGCTTGAAAGCTGGCTCAGCCTGATTCACATGTAATTGAGACTGAGTTCAAGAAGTGATTAAGCAAGTGCAGGGGAGAAAAATCCAGCAAAGTCTGTTAAAGACAAAGATGTGCAGCACTGAATCAAGAGGTCCCTAAGCCACATCATTGACATCGTACTGGGAAAGGATGACTTTAGCTTCCTCTGTTATCATGGTCTTCCTTGGGGCTTTGCTGCAGGGCACTGTCAGGTAAGGGATACTGAGCTGGAGAGACCTGTGGAACTACAGTTTTCTTATTCCTGATGAAAAAAGGAAGTTCTTACCTAAGGATTCACATAAACAGAATAGAAGTTGACTTATACTGTGGCAACATTTGCTGAATGATTGTGCATTTAGGATGATCATGGGTAATCCATATTAAAGAAAACAGCACAAGACAGTATCGCTGCTTGTACTGGTAGTCTCTTTCCAGGACTCTAGATAGGATAAAAGTAACTGCTCTATAATTTAAGCAACTGGTAATACCTAAAACTGGGAAAGAAACTTTTAATTTTCTGATTCATATCTTTAATCAATTGCAACATGCTGCAATTGCATTTTAGCTCTACCTTTCCAATTGTTTGCTCAATAGAGATTGCTCCATTGCTTTTGATTGACACAATGTTACTGCATTTTTATTGATTTTTACGGTAGTTTTTACAACATTCAAGGTGCATAAGTTAAACAGAAAAGTAACATGGTAACATTTCAAGATGGAAGTAGGCAGTAAAGATGCAGAGCAGGTATAATTGACAATAACAGGAAATCACAAATTAAGTGTAAGTCCCTTGCCCCCATGCCTAGTTAGTCCCTCTGTACATGTTTTCAGAATATGTCAGTAAAACATGAAGTGTTTGCATACCATAAAAAGTTAATGGATGATAGAGTTGGCAAATACTTTAGGATTATTATTAACATTATTTTAGATATGATTAGTCTGAAATTCAGCTGCAAACAAGTAGCTATACAGGATTTTTGAGCTGTAAAAATGTTAATTATTTGAAGAACTGGGTTTGGTCTAAATCAAGCAAAGCCAATAAAAAAGATGTGGAGTTTTAAGAACATTTAAGGAACACAAACATAAATATAGTCTTTTGAAAACAGTCAAACACGCTCCCTGAAAGCTCTCTGTGTGTGAGTTGTTTCAGACAAGCCGTTTGGGTTCAATAGAGTCTGTGCATGGCCTCTCTTTGTGAAAGCATAGTTATGTGGAAAACTTCAAAGCACATACTTGCCAAGATTTTTTTTTGTTTGTTTTACTGTCTATGTAGTTGTATGCACTCTCTGACTGCCACTTGTAACTGTGCGTTCTTGTTCAATGAATTCCGTTAAAACTGTGTATTTTAAGAGTCTCTTGTTCTGCTTTTGGAGAACACCTGGCTGTATTTTTTACATCAATGGCCTTCTAACTGATGAGACCTCATAGAAGAACTTTTTAATAATTATTCCCAATTATTTCACAGTGCTCACAATGTCATATTTTGATATCGGTGTTTCCCCTTATATAAAATAGGAGAATTATGTTATAGGATCTCTCTGAGTTCAGCTGGCCAATATTTGTCAGACTATTTTAGAGTTACAGTAAGTTAATAAAATTTTGCTCAGTTGTTCTTTTTCTGAAGTAAAAAGTGACTTTCTTATCAAATAAGGATCTTTTGTGAGAATGACTCATTTCACATAAGACCTAAAATAGATTTTGCAATCAGAAACCTAAGGGGTTGGTTTGGTTTTGGGGTTTTTTTTTCTGATAAAACCCCTGAAGTTTTGCTAACATAGCAATCACATTGATCAATTCTACCTAGTATATTGGGGGAAAAGAGGCAAGTCATAATACAGAACAGTTCTTCATTACCACCTCAATAAATGTAGTTGGCTTCTTCAACTAGTCCCTCTGTTTTCACTTTATCATGAGAAAGAGGGGTGTTTTTAAACATGATTCATATAATCCAAAATTAATCCTGTGATGCTGGTGAAATGAATTTGTATGAATACCCTATTTCTCTTCACTAAACACAAGGAGGACGTAGGGGTGACCAGCTGACATTCAGGCAAGAGTTTCTTCCTGAGACCAGCATAGCCCTGATCACGATGGACCTCTCTGTAATACTCAGATTTTAGGTGTCCCCAAGGAATTTCTCCTGGAAATGTACCCAGGTGACTAGGTGTGTATTAGTCTCACCAAGCTGTGGTAAAGGAGACTGTCCAAAGTCCTCATAACACCTAAGCCTTACAGTTTCCGTACCAAGCTCACAGAGTGAGCGGAATATCCGATGCCAGGCTGATATGAAGCCCCCACAGGAACCCCCCATCCCTATGGCCAAAGGAGGCACATAACAAAGATCTGCCCCCCGGTTAAATGTGTTACATATTATATCCAGTAGGAAATAAGATTACTTGGGAGGATGCTTTAGCTATCTAAAAAGCTTTGCCATGGATACAGTGTTTCCATTGCATTTAGACGGACCAGTCAGAAAGTAGAAATAATAATGGAAGGAAGATTACACTTGTCTATTAAATTCTGCAGAGCTTTCCCAACAAGTGATAGCAAAGACTTCTCTCCACAAGAAGGCATTTTGCCAATTAAGCGTTATTATGTTGGTTTTACACATGGGACTCGCTGCTGTTGTTGCGACCACTGAACTTTCTCTCAGGCACCAACCAATATCTTATAATCACAAATCCTCATCATTAATCCCGTTACATTGTTCTTGGTCACGGGATAAATTCATCAGTGGGTGATCTCACCCTGTTTAATCTCGTTAGTTTCAAGTATTTCTTTTCTAGGTACCCTTATCATAATCTTTTCATCACAATCCTTGGGAAGTTTGGTCCCAACTGTGCTGTCATGAGTGGGTTTTTTCTAATACTTCACAATTTGATAAGAAAGTTAGTATTTGACCCTCAGTTGCCTCTGACGAGAGAAAGAAAAGCTCTGGAAGTGACACCACAGATGACTGCATATTATGGATCTCAATTACCTTCCCTTGGTAGGACTTTGATTTTTAAAGATATGCTTCTGTGTACCACCATTTCTCATAGGCATCTAGACAGAGACATAATTTGCAATGTGCTGAATGCTGACTTTATCCCTGACTGTATCATTTTGTTTTGATAGAACCTGCTCAACTATACTGAGTTGTGCCTTTCCTCAGAACAGAGTCAAAATTTCAACTCTGAAAATATTATCTGAACTGCCAGCTAATATTGGATAAGCCTGAACTCCATTAAAGACCTTTTTTAGGAAAAAAAAAAATCTTCCCTGCATCTATTTTTTTCTTTCTGGATGTGTTCTAAACTACAGTAATGCTTTCTCACACCCAAGTCCTTTCTTTCTGTCATTAGTCTTTAAAAGATAGATAAAGGAGGAAAAGCTGTTGATGTTTCATATCCTTTATGACTGCAACTAGCAGTTCTTGTTGTTGGAGCATGTGGCTCCATGTGAAGTTTAGGTCTGAGTTCACTTTTACCTGAACATATACAAAATAGTCCTCATGGCTCCTACAGGGACCTCAGCAGACACCAGATTATGCTACAGTAAATTTACCACTTCTTTGTAGAAAGAGTGAAGCTGATGAGAAAATAATCCAAGATTTTTCTGAGTCTGAAAGAGATATCAGTTGACCGTAGAACTCTCAGATCTTGCATGGCGGATGCTTGCTTTGGGAAGGAGATAGATCTCTGTGTTCATGTCTGTTTCAAAGGCAGTTTATGGACTTTTTCTAATGATTCTTTCATGTAAATTCTGCTCTTCCTTCAGGTCAGATTAGAGCCCTTGGAATAATGAATGANTGCGTTCCCCAAATGAAGCTTTTCTGAATATTTATACATCATTCATGATTCAAGATTGGACATTATACTTTAGTCATCCAGTCACTAGTTTCCTTTTAACTGACCAGTCTGGGGACAGGAGCAATGCTATACTACTGAAGTAAAATATGATGCATAATGTCTGTTTCATGGTGAGAAGATACCATTCATGAATACCTCATAGTTCAGAAACCATTTGTCAAAGCTGCTTAGTGAATGTTTATGAATAAATCCATATTCAGAAATCAATACTAGCTTGCAAACAACTTCTGACAATAAAAGTAGCTACACAACATACTGATAACAACAATTCAGATTGCTCTGTGGACCAGACTCTCCTTGGAGTTAAAAATCCATTTGAACAAACATACAAATAACTCATGAGCTCAGTCACCCCCAGCAATTTAAATAAACTGATCACAGGCAACTTGTGCAGCTATGTGAGATAAACTTAATCTGTTTTAATGTATAGTGCAGTTGCACAGACAATTTGCCATACACTTCCAGGACTCTTGTGGCTTTGTATAGTCCAAAGAACACCACTACAGAATCATTGCATTAGTAAGTCGGGTCTCCTAATCTTCATGGTTTAGCAGTTTTTGCCTTCACTACTATTAAGCCATTAATTCAACTATCATCATACACTTTGGTGATATATCTTTCCATGCCTTACATTTCTGTTTTTATTTCCTCTGAGATCTTTCCTCTTCTTCCTTTTCTTGTTTTTCCTAGTCACAGTAAAAACTCCTTCAGCTATAACGCACAGCTTCTTATTGAGTAATGTCACTAATGTTGTCCTCAGCCCTACCTTCCTTCCTTTTATCATATGTCACCTCTCAGTAAGAAACCCGTATTACTTCTTCACAACTTCTTTAAATGTTTATAGAAAACTCTTCCTCTCTTCTTCTCCTATGAAATTTAGCACATTCCAGAAAATCAATGCAGTGACCATGCACCATTTAAAATCTTAACCCAGTTCAACATTTGGAACAGATGTGGTCCATATGCCTTTGGTGACCAATCAATAACTCTCCAGGATTGCACAATAACTTTACAACAGGCAGATGTTGGTCAAAACAGGGTGAAGTGTCAGCACTCCAGAAAGCTGTCAAATCCTTATCCAGCTACAGTTGCATCCAAGAATCTTGTCCAAGAATTAAGAACTAACCACACGCATGAATTCTCACTTGCATGTATGAATACAGGTCAGCCATCAGTGTACATGAAATAGAGATTTTGGGAAAACAAAAGCTATGTACGAATAATTGAATCTCTCTCTGGCAAGAAAAACCTCCTTTCATTCCAATGGGTGAATGAATTTCCAACAATTATGATGTCGGCAAGGAGATATCTCTAATTGGCTGTATTCAAGAGTCAGGTACATTTCTGAAGTCCTGAGAAATCTTCCTGAATTAGGAAAGTTTTGAATTTGAATCCCAAGGAGAGGTTAGGTCTGTAAGGGGGTGGATCTCCAGATCAGGGTCCTCTTTCATGAGGGAAATCGTACAAACTTTGCTTGAGAATGGAACCTGAGATGGAGGGAGCAAAGATGAGGACAATTGTCACCTGGGGCATCTGTTTCTGAATCAAATGTCAAAAATGTACAGTAGTAAATATCCTTTTTTCCTTTAATGTTTATCTTCTGTTAAGGATGATTTGGGGATATCTGGTGAATAAAATAATTTTCTTCTTACAGGAGAGGTCTATAGTTGCAACAAGGATTTATTCTCCCATTATCCAGCACCTCAAGATGTGTTTCAAGGGTATCTAGAAAACAGTGGGGTTGTTTCTCCACAGTGTTTCCAGGAGTTGGGAACATGGCACATCATTGTGAAACAAACACCTCCAGTGGCTCCCTATCATACTGCAGGACAATAGAAAAAAATACCTTGGTTTTGAGGACCTCCTGTGAGTTTGTAAGAGGAGTCGAAGTCCCTTCTTGACCCCTGGATATGATCTGAATATGTAAAAAAAAAAAGAAAAATGCTGTAGTCCTATGAGCCATCGATCGGACAACACAAATGGACAACATCAGTACAATTTTTAGATTTAACTTAATCCTTAGAGTAGCATATATTTAATGCTATGTAACATAATCCTCATATTAACTTATAGGGATTTAACGGCCCTACAAATGACTGACCCGTTCAGGTAGAAGAGGAGCCACATGAAACAAATGAAGACTTATGTATATTCTCTTACTTCGGGGGAAAAAAAAAAAATCAAAATTTGGGTGGTCATTTGTTAATTAGCTATATTAATTACACTTCCACTAAGCAAAAACAGATCAGTCAGGATTTAGGCTGAAATAGAGCTGTGTTCAATAAATGCTCTTTCTGACCCCTGCGGCAGTCTCATGCATTCCTGGAAGCTGTTTATCCTGTAAAAGGCAGGAGTGTAACTTGTTCTCAGGAACAAGCCCAGTAAAGATTAAAGGAGTAATTAAAGACCAAAACTTCATGCTATATACTATAAAAACCTCTTAACAACATTGGCTATAGTGAAGGTTTATATTATAAATAGACTGAAATGCTTGGTTGGCTTTCTGAGCACTCTATTTTCAGATATGTTGCTGAACTGAGAGTTTTCATTGGATAATTAGTTGTGGTAGAACAAATTTCTGCACCTTAGGTTGATTTAGCCCTTGGTCTCTCTCTCTGAGTTTCTGAAAACAGAAAGTATGTGTATAATTGCTCAGCAATCTGTCTGGAGAGTTGTAAGGAACTACAGGTTAATACCTGTTAAGTGCATGTGAAAAACCTTGTGTGTAGGTAACCTAAACACAGAGATCAGTACACAGGAGAAAATGGCATATTTGTACTTCTGCTCACTCATGCAGGACAGACCACCATGCAAACAGCGTGACCCTGGGAGGCAGAGAAATGCATTTTCCCTGTTGTTCTGCTGCTAGCTGGTGATTTTGGGGCAAGAAATGTATCTGTGTTTTGCCAGGACTCCTCAGTGTATCAAATGACGTTTATCTCCTCTCCCTGTGGGATATTGGGGGTGGGGAAACATGAAGTGACATCCATACCCTGACCCATGCACTTCCCTTCCAGTATCCAGTTCAGTGGAGGCATGAACTGGCTACAATCTTTGCTAGCCAGGGGATTTCGCTTGTTTAACTTTCAGGAAAAGAAATAATTTCCGAGTGATATGCAAAAATAGTATACACAAACATGAGCAAGTACTTAAACCCTCCCACCAACCGTACCGTTGCGCTTGTGTGGGCAGAGGCACAGAGTTACAGCATCATCTGCATCGGTCTGTGCACAGATATGGATTTCAGAGAAAAATCTTGAATGTCAAGATTGACATTCACCATGGGTGTGAAGCTTGGCATGGTCAGTGCCTTTGTTTGCAATCTCTCAGAGTCAGGAAGGGAGAGGGAAAGGGAATCTGTCTTTTATTACAAAGGCACAACTAGGGGCAGTGGGGTAATATACAATAAATAACAATAATAGTGCCAAAGTAGAAGTCTTCTATCTAACAGCCTGTTGGGTGTGTGAAACACTTAATTTAAGCATTTCTCTTCATGCATGCATCTTTGAAAAGCCATTTTTAATGTGTAATCTGATGGTATTCATTCATCTTCTCTGATTCAGTTTTACCATTTCAGCGCTCACAAAGCAAAATTTCAAGGCATTTTTATGCAGGAGGTCAGAGTAGAGAAGAAGAGTGATCCCTTTTCACTCTAAAATCATAGAATCATAGAACCACAGAATCAATAAGGTTGGGAAAGACCTCTAAAATCCTCAAGTCCAGCCACCAACCCAACACCCCCAGGCCTCCTACACCATGGCCCCAAGTGCCACGTCTGCACGGTTTTTGAACACCCCCAGGGATGGTGACTCCACCACCTCTCTGGGCAGCCTGTCCCAGTGCCTGACCACTCTTGCAGTAAAGACGTTTTTCCTAATATCCGATCTAAACCTCCCCTGAAGCAACTTGTAGGAAAGAGAATATTGTTTATATGTGTAGTGTCTTCTGTGACACAAAAAAGTGTCTTCTAGCACAAGCAGAAGCAAAGCCTTATGTTTATCACATATACCAACAAAAAGTAGTGATCTGTTAATTTGGAGGTAAGGACCGTATTTTCTAAATAGTTATCAGTAAGGAGCCAAACAGTGCTGTTGGACTGTGTGTAGTAAAGGCACTATTAACAACAGGAATGTTCTTGTTACTGAGAAGAATGCTTTTTGCGAACCTCAATGAATGGTGACCACCTTATTCCCATAAATATAAATAAATTATGTAATAGGCCATTACTAAATCCCAGTTAGATGAAAAGCATAATCCCAGCACAGAAGCAGTGATAACTAGTGCTCTGGGACCATCGGATTCTGGTAACTGTTGTTACTGGGGTGGGGGTGGTGGAGGTGGTGGTGGTGTGCGCCCTCCCAGCTGGCTCATTTTCATACATTTATGTAATTTTATTTTAGAAGGGTGAAAAATAGCTAGAGAGTCATCCTCAATGGCCAAGGTGAGAGGAAGAAGCGGGGCCAATTTAAAAGTTCACCCAGGAGTTCATGTACTCATTTTCATATCAGCTACATGGAGCGTTGTGGGAGGCATGCAAATGCGGGAGGGCAAGTTAGCCCCTAGCAAGCGCCCCAGCCCGCCTCTTGTTCTCTCAGATTCGGTGTAGAAAACTTGCCTGTACAACTATTTCTTTTGGCTTGAGGCTCTGCAGCTCTGAAACTTCTTATGAAGAGGAAAAAAAAAAAGGAAAAAGAAGAGAAAGGAAGTATCCCTAAAGGCCTAGTTCCATGATTTGAAAGCCAATTTTTAACAGCACACATAACTTTCAAGATTAGATGCCTCGAAGCAAAGTAAAGTTCAGAAAGTTTGGGGTTTTTTGCTCCACAGGAAATGTTTGGAAGTCCCATGAAAATGTGTGCGGCGAGTCCTGGTGAGGGGTGGGTGGGGCAAGCCCCAAAATACTGAAGTGCAAATTGGGGAATGCTTTAAAAAAATAGAGTGTCAGGCAGCTGCCTTGGAGGAGAGACACATTTCAGGTCTGAAAGGTTTGATTTTTTGTCCCATCATTTTAATCACAGAAAGGCTTCACACGACAGACCCCTTGCAGTGATATTGTGCCTCGTTCAGATCTGTTTTACAGCTGTTTGGGCCAATGTGAGTCAATTCACTTAATGAAGCTCCTCCTGTTTTACATCATGATAAGTACAGTTGGAAGGAACCACAGAGAAAAATTCTGGCAAAAGCAGTTTCACGTGATACTCCATTAACCTACATTCACACAAAGATGCTGTCCTTTTCTTTTCTCCCTTTAATTTCTATTATGTTCCATTCTGAATTATGAGGCTGGAAGTTGGTTCATTCCTGTCTTCGCCCTTAAGATAAATAACGTAACAGATGTGTCACTGTGAAGCCCTACATGGATAGCTATTTTTCTCCCACTGAATTGCAACTTGGAAACAATGTTAGATGACAGTTGTGGACATTGAAAATTGCTTGAAATGCGAGAGGAATATTAAATTTTGAAGTCAGTCCAGCCTTTAATAATGTGCCAGCCTTTGTCATCAGTTACTTAACAATGGATATGCACCCTACAAGAGAAAAATACCCTGTGGTATTATCTCAATATACATGTATTGCAAATTATCATATGGCACTACAGAACAATTACACATGGGTGCAACACGGCCCCTTGTAATCTTTTCGGTTTTGTCTGCTGGAGCCTTCTTTGTCTAATAAAATACAATTCAGTATCCAGTGGGAAAGAGGAGTTGCAAGGCACCCTCCACTTTACAGGTGACTGTCGTTATTACTCACGCAGTGCTATTGTATTTGGTGGGTTTTGTTTGGGTTTTTTGTTTTTTTTGTTGGTTTTGTTCTTTTTTTTTTTTTNNNNTTTTTTTTTTTTGTGTTTTCTTAATGTATTTATATTATGGTAAGTCTGGACATCATAGTTCTTTTGTGCTGGATGCTGCAAAACTCTTCCACTGCTGTTGTGGTTCTCAATGGGGTTTCTGCTTGCATGTAAATATATGGCAAATGGGTCACTAGAGATAGCAAGAACACAAAGAAGGTGTCAGAAGTACCAATATCACTGAACTAAAGAAGATTTGTGATAAGCATCACAAATAGAAATCGGACTTCTCCACATATATATGAAAATGACAAAAGAAAGAGGTGATATAAAGATTCAGCAGGTGTGGGAATGCTTAAAGGCACCTAGAGAAGAAGTAACGCATCTGCTAAAAAAAGTTATTTCAATATTATTTCAATAATAACTACTTCCACAGGAGAATTTTGCCATTTAACCACATGCAGAAAGTCTCTGTTGACAAGTATAGGTCTCCGAAGTCCTCAGGTCCTTGGCAAACTGGGTTAAACTGGTTTTCTGTGACACAACAATGCCTTACAGAGAAGAATTTCTCTAGGTAAAAACAAAAAAACCTGCAAACACTTTATTTTGTAGAAACCATTTTCAAAGATTTTGGAAGCCATTTTTCACCAAGAGGCTTATTGTTGACTTCAGTGGAAGCAGAGATAGGCGTTTGCTGAAACCAAAAACAAAACTGTCTAAATGTTT
>WEKW01009588.1:904-20358 GCA_013389905.1 Sula dactylatra
TGTGTCCTCTTGCCCGAATCTTTCAGGAGTTTAAGGTCTTTATTTATGATAAATTTTTTTTTTTAGGCTTTTTCATCTACTTCTTTGTTCCAGCTCACCAAAAAATTTACTGATCTGTCTATAGATAACTTTCTTCTACCTGAAAGATCCTTGAATAACATGAAGTCATTTAGTCTCCCTAGAATTAGACTAGGTCATAAGAAAGATGATGGATGTGAGTGTCCTTGAGAATCAGTAAAGACATGTACCATCTGACTTAGGAATACTTAGTGTAATTTAAACAGCCTTTAAACTGCATTGACTTCTCCAAAAGAATCAAAAAGAGTTCCATAATCAGCCCGCTTTCACTTAGATCTGCTTAGTTCAGGTTAGTTATATCCCTGGAAAACAATGACAGAAGAACCAAGGGATGGTCTCCAGCATACTCCATTGCAAAGTCAGACTTGACAAGTACTGGATTAGAAAGAAATCTCAGACTGCATTTTGCCTGGTATCTTGTTCTTGCATCTGCGGAGGGTAATAGATTTCTGTTTAAGACCTCAAAGTCAATTGTGGAGAAAGCATAATATGATAATGTTACAAAAGCAACAGGAGATTTGTTACCATATTAGTAATGGGTGTTTATAGAGAATATTCCTCACTGAGGACATAACACTTGGCAGTATTAAAAGAATGTGAAAAAAATATGTGGGATATGAATGCTTTAGTGGGTAAGTTTTTAATTGCTAAATCTGAGTATTTAGATTTTTCAGGATATGAGAACCTTGTGTTGGGAAACAGGTATAAAAGTCAGAAAATATAATTGCATATTGCCAAGATGCAAAATGGTTATTATCGTATTGTATATGAAAATACATTGTCCATTGGTTTGAAATTTTCCTAGGTCCAGCTTTTAAAGCCTGATTGAAAAACTTCTCTAGAAATTTCATGATATTAACAGGGACTTAGGAGACATGTCTTGAGATGCAGTCACTACAACTGGCAAGGGCTACTGAATACTAAGCAAAAGAAGGGAAATATATTGTTTAACCCATGCCAGTACAGACAACTTAGAGTTTAAATTAGGCATGATATAAAAAATGAAAGTATCCAAGCCGTGTGTCCAAAGGAATTTCCAATAGGAAATGTCCAAAAGATTAAACTACTCTAAGGAAATATATGCATAATCCACATACCCAAGAGTTGTTGCTAGCCTCAGCAAATGAAGTAGCTATTCTTCTTAAGAGAATGACACTTGCTGTAATTACTAATTGGGGGGCACTTCTAAAGACAGTAATTTTATACCCATTTAAATTTTCTAAAATATTACGCATTATTGGGTCGTACCATTTATCTGCTACCATATTTCACTTATATATTTCACTTGTCAGCTACATGGTGTGTAATTCAGAGAAAACAACTATTTTCATTCATTTATTGAGCTGAGTTCAGTTTTTTAGTGAAGTGTCAAAAAATCTACCCCAGAGATAAATGATGCAGCAAATAATACCAGAAATCAAGAGAAAAAGACAAGCAAGGAAAAGTGTGTTTTCAGATGAGCAATGAAAGAAAACTGGGAGCTGAGGCAGAAAGCTACATAATATACCTGCCTTCAGGTGAGAGTTAAGCATCTAATTCTCATTGAAATTAAAGGAGCTGCGCAGAGAGGACTTTGGTGCTGAATCTGAGTGAAGGAAGGGAGAAAAAGCCAGTTGTCTTTATTAGAGAATTCCTGAAGAAATTATTATAAGTCTGAAGGAGTCACCATTTCTCACTCTATCCTTCCTCAGCATGGATTTTCTAGGGAGGACAAAAGCAGCTCAGAGTTGTAACATGAAGGAGCAGCTTTGCAGCCTGCCATGTGTGTGCGTGTATAGCAGCTAGGCTTTTGAAAGGCTTTGTTTCCATGAAATTTTACCAACCAACTTTCAGTATTTCCTAGATTATATCTTAAAATTATATATTATATAGAAAGAAAGAAGGAAGAGGTTAGGCTTGCACAAGTTTTTCTGTGTGTCCTTCAGCCAGTTGGTCCCTATCAAGGGGGAAACAAAACCTCTGCAGTGGGAACAAACAGCATTTTTTTCTTGGGTGCATCCTCAGGACAGAAAGGCACTTGTCAATTAGATTTAGAAACTGTTCAGGCACTGAAGCACCAAACCAGTCATACTCTGTGACTTCAGAGATTTCATGACTAGGAACTGGGTCTCAGGTCCTACACAGTTAACGGGCCAGTAAATGCATAAAGATTCTCTTGTCAATTCGTCACTCAAGCCAACCAGTTAAGGCTATGCATACTTACAGACCATTCACCAGTTAATTGTTAAGGGAGGGCTCTCAAAGAGTTCTGAAAGAGGTTCTTAAAGGTTTCTTGCAGTGAGAACAAATAACTAATGCAGGTTACCATACCACTTCACAGCACACATGAGTTAACACACTATATCATCTATGGTGTGAATTTATTATGAAAAACTATAGGTTATGTTGAATGAATTTGATGTCTGCTACAGATGTGATCTTTGGTCCTAACTTAACATGTTGCATTGTTGTACTCTATGTGTTGATGTTGTTTCTGGGTCCTGGTGCTGTTCCTCAATGTTGTTAGGTCAGGACTTCCCTCCACTTGCCTGCCTCATAAGTTTGTCTTTATAGGCTCAGAGATGTTTCTCAGAACTGTTTTATGCTATCCAGTGAGGACAGTTCACTCAGATTTTGCATTCCCTGTTATCTGTGTTGGTCACCAGAAATACTAGTTTATGTTATCAGTAAATTTGGCTTAATGCAAATTACACATTCTCTGTAACATCAGCAAGTTTTCAGTACTATCTCAATAACAACACCTCCCACTGATTCTGTAATGCTCATTTGTGATTTATGATGTGCTGAAAACCTTTTAGGAATCCCCCTCTATGCAATATAAGAAACAGGGCAGAAGGCTAGAATAACGTAATGCGATATAGCAGAAGAGAGCCTCAGTAATTCATACGAGGGAGCTTCCCTCCCTAACATATGCTCTCACATCAATTATTATTAAATATAGATTAGAAAAGGCAGGTATCTGGACACAGCTTACGGGCTCGCTCCTTTGACAAGAACAGTGATGTATCTCCAAGGACTTTGTTGTGATGTGTTAGTTCATCTTGTTTGACGATCTTTCCCCATATCTCTACGCCATCGTGAATATGAGTAGTACGGATGGAACTCATTGTACTGGGTTTGTGTGGCCAGGTTTTGGTAGCGGGAAGGCTACAGAGGTGGCTTCTGTGAGAAGATGCTAGAACCTTCCCCCATGTCCGATAGAGCCAATGCCAGCTGGCTCCAAGACGGACCCACCGCTGGCCAAGGCCATACCCATCAGCGACGGAGGTAGTGCCTCTGGGATAATGTATTTAAGAAGGAGGAAAAAAACCTGTGCAACTGCAGCTGGAGAGAGCAGTGAGAATATGTGAGAGGAACAGCCCTGCACACACCAAGGTCAGTGGAGAAGGAGGGGGAGGAGGTGCTTGAGGTTCTCCAGGCACCGGAGCAGAGATTCCCCTGCAGCCTGTGGTGAATACCATGGCGAGGCAGGCTGTGCCCCTGCAGCCCATGGGGGTTCATGGTGGAGCAGATATCCACCTGCAGCCCATGGGGGTCCATGGTGGAGCAGATATCCACCTACAGCCNTCCTGAAGGGCTGCTCCCCGTGGAAGGGACCCATGCTGGAGCAGTCTGTTCCCGAAGGGCTGCACCCCGTGGAAGGGACCCACACTGGAGCAGTCTGTTCCTGACAGACTGCACCCCATGGAAGAGACCCATGCTGGAGCAGTCTGTTCCTGACGGACTGCACCCCAGGGAAGGGACACACGCTGCAGCTGTTCGTGAAGAACTGCAGCCCGTGGGAAGGACTCACCTTGGAGAAGTTCATGGAGGACTGTCTCCTGTGGGAGGGACCCCACGCTGGAGAAGGGGAAGAGTGTGAGGAGTCCTTCCCCTGAGGAGGAAGGAGCAGCAGAGACGGCGTGTGATGAACTGACCACGACCCCCATTCCCCGTCCCCTTGTACTGCTTGGGGCGAGGAGGTAGAGAATTTGGGAGTGAAGTTAAACCCAGGAAAAAGGGCGTGATGGGGGGAAAGTGTTTTAAGATTTAGTTTTTATTTTCTCATTATCCTACTCTGATTTGATTGGTAATAAATTAAATTCATTTTCCCCAAGTCGAGTCTGTTTTACCTGTGACAGTAATTGGTGAATGATCTCTCCCTGTCTTATCTTGATCCACAAACTTTTCATTATATTTTCTCTCCCCTGTTCAGCTGAGGAGGTGAGGGATAGAGTGGCTTTGGTGCGCACCTGGCATCCAGCCAGGTTCAACCCACCACGCTCACCAGTGCAGAAAATTAAGCCTTCTGCAGTCAAATGACGAAGCAGAATCTCATACTCAAACATCACATGAGAAGTGTTGTCTGTCCCCTTGGTACTGTGTTTTTTCATACTAAAAATGTTCATTTACTGGGAGAAATAGGCTATTTAATATTGCCTTGCTTCTACTTCTGTTGCACATTGGGCACACAAACTTTGCCATAGGAGAGGAATTTGGATGAAAGGGTCTCTTCATGTCAATGTAGAGCTGGTTTTAGAAATGAAAACCTACAGCAAGTGCTCAAGATTGAAGAATTCTCACAGTGACTAATTTACATAGCAGAATGAATCATCCAGTGTATAAGTGAGAGAAGGAAAGCATTTATACCTTCACATATTCCTAAAGGCACCTTCCTCCAATGTCCAACACTGGCTCTAGATATGCCTAAGAGCAAGGCAGATGGCAACTGCCCTGCTCAGGATAGTATCTTCAGAGTCTTCAGTGATAAGGAAACCTCATTTATTCAGGAATTTGTACAGTTCTCTGAATCCCTGAAATAGGAAATGTGTCGATGTCTCATTTTAAATATAATTGTTGCAAAAATGAAAGATGGGACCCTCTTATCTAAGGTGACCTGGGATGCAGTGGAAAGTCTGGAAGATGCACCCTGTTTTCTTCAAGCCTGGAGAGTGCTCCGTCCTCTAGGCAGCACTATCTGCTGTTGAGCAGACACTCCAAAATCATAATCCTAAAAGCAGGAGATCATTCTGTGCAGTACTATATGCTTTACATTTATCAACATAATTGAAAGAGAAAGCATTTGAGTAACGTCAGTTTTCAGGGTACAAACCAGAAATTGTCAACAAAGAACAGGGATGTTTTTATTCCATGTGACCCATAATGCCAATCTCTCCTCCTTTTCCTTCCCTAATTCCTAATTCAGTCTTTTAAAAAAAAGCAATTCCAAATGTAAGCACATTGCAAATATAAGAAAGACTAATGCCTGACTGCTGAACGCATTCACACATAATTCTAGAGAGCAGATATAGAGCTGTCATTATCCAGAGACATCAGACTCTCCTTCATAGTCTGCAAGTGACAGGATAAGGGAATGATTATTAGGATGTGCAAAGAGAGCAGTAATGACCACAGATACTGAGCATTTTTTTACTATTATGAAAATTTCCATTGCCATTCCAAATTTCCTCTACATAACTCTACTGGTTTTTACTGGGATGGAGTTAATTTTCTTCATAGTAGCTTGTATTGTGCTATGTTCTGGATTTGTAATCAAAGCAGTGTTGAAAACATAGGGATATTTTATTTGTTGCTGAACAGTGCTTACACAGTGTCAAGACCTTCTCACATTGCCCTGCCAGCAAGTAGGCTGAGGGTGGGCAAGAAGTTGCGAGGGGGCACAGCTGTGACAGCTGACCCCAACTAACCAGAGGGATATTCCCTGTCATATGGCATTGTGCTCAGCAATAAAAACTGGTGGAGGGAAGTTTGATTGGGCTGCAGTTGCTCAGGGACTGGCTGGGCATAGGTCAGCTGGTGGTGAGCAATTGTGGGTTTTTTTGCATTGCTTGTTTTTCTTGATTTTGAGGGGGGGGTTTGGTTTTTTTTACCCTCCCCCCACCTCACTAAACTGTCTTTATCTCAACCCATGAGTTTTCTGACATTTATCCTTCCAATTCTCTCCCCCATCCCACTGGGAGTACAGGGGGAGGTGAGGAGTGAGCAAGCAGCTGTGTGGTGCTTAGCTGCTTACCGGAATTAAACAAGAATAACAAATTTTAATTTACCTTAAGTCAAATATTCTTTGTTTAGGTAGTCTTGATGGCAGTATTGATCATGATTCAAAAAGGTTGCATACTGTGTAATATCAAAGGAGGAGCCACAAATACCATGAAAAACCCTTTTACCTAAATCTAAGGCTGTGTGGATTCAGTGTGGAGACAGGTGGAGTCAAAGGATAATATTAGCTGCTAATCTAGCAATACATTTGGGCAGGCATCACAGTAGAAAAGAGGGCATTATCATCCATGAACTTCCTGGAAGTAATACCAGCCCTATTTCACATTTGGTATAAAGAGCTCTGACCCTTTGTCTTCACATAGGCCGTATGTCCCCTCATCTAAAGCGACAGTTCTTTAATGTGCATGGTGTAGATTAATGGGGGAGAAAAGAGTTGTGGTCTGTAAAGCTGTACTGTTACATATTGCAGTATCCCCTAACTTAACACCTGAGATGCAAATCCAGGCCTGTATGATGAAGTTATCATATAGACCCCCGAATAGCCTGTCCTGATAACTACCAGACTTTAGCCCAGGAAAGAAAAGCTGACATTTTTATGAAAAACCATGACTTGTGTTCCACCTGTCCCAATATCAATATATATCTGAATAAGTCAGTTTGGAAATGTAAAAAAGCAGACTGGTAGAGCAAGCAGTGTGATGGTTAATACTACTAAGAGACAGGTAAGGGCTGATGACATGATGGATGTGACAAAGTCTCTGTTTCAACCAAGTTAATTCTTCGTAGTAGTTAAGAGCCTATAAAGCTCAGTAGGGTTAGAGGAATGAAGATAAAAGAGGACAGAGAGCCATGATCAAACAATACTGAGTATCAGAGGCAACAAAAAGACCTTGAGTCCCCATCAGTAAAGTGCAAGATCTGATCAATCTAATTTTATTATAGCTTTGCCTGATTGTAGCAGATACAAATAAATTTAGTGTATCAGGCTACAATATATCTTTGATTCTAAAGCTGTGCTTTAGTATCACTTCTGCCAATGTGTGTGAAACTAAACTGGAAATGCATCTGTAGGATTTGATGGTCTCCAAAGGTGAATCCAGTACATGATACCAGGCTGGAGACAGCGTGAATGGAACTGCTTTGAAATGTAGACACTGCTGTGATACACTGTCCTTAGTATCATATGGTTCTACCCTTACTGGGCTGCACTATTGGCTAGACATAACCTTTGTTTGCTCCTAGTATATCAGCTGGGGAGAAGCAATTAATCCCTTCCAAAAAAAGCTTAGATACAGTTTGGAAGCTAGTTCATTCCAGAGGTTGCTTTTTGTAGGCAATATAGTCAAATTACAAGTTTGGTTTCTCACATCCTGCAGAGTTCTATTACCCTGTTGAGTTTTGCACCTCCTGCCATGCCTCAAGGCTCACAACACGTACCTTCAGAAACATGCTATTAAAATACCTCTCCGGTGGAATGTGGTAAAGCCTTCACATTATTCCAGGCACTGAGACCTTAAAATAATGCAAGTAAAAAGTCAGGCTACCTTACAACCATAGAGTTGCAACATGGATTAGTGGAGACCCAGTTGAACCTCTGTACCTCGTGCATGTGGCCAGCCTATTCTAGAGAGGACTAGA
This sequence comes from Sula dactylatra, assembly GCA_013389905.1. Taxonomy (NCBI): domain Eukaryota; kingdom Metazoa; phylum Chordata; class Aves; order Suliformes; family Sulidae; genus Sula; species Sula dactylatra. Next base: position 8,621 of record WEKW01009588.1, read on the forward strand.
CCTGAAAATACAATGTGAGCTGTTCTGCACCAGGACTAGCCTGGGATCCAGAGCTGCTCCCTGGGCAAATATCTTTCAATGTGTGGATGTAGTCCAGCTGTTATCTATCGGCATAAACATTTGTATGCCGTATTGTGACAAAGTCCAGTTCAATGGTTTCAGTAAGGAATTTGGACATGAAAGGACTTCTCTTCTGAGGGCTTTCAATTGTATTTAATCTTACTGGACCTTGTGTCAGAAAACATTTATTTGGTGACAGGTTCTCCAGTTATCTGATGTGCAGGAATTACCATTGTTTCATATGTTTTAAAAAGAAAATTAGGTATTGCAAAATAAAGAATCTGGAAAATTAAATTCTCTTCAGGATTGTCAAAATTTCCCAAAAGGTAGATAGAGAAGAAGTGAAGAGCCCCTGGCATAGTAAAAAGCTGGAAATATAATAAATGTCTGCGGCTGGTTCAATACTTCTGAATTCTCAGTGTTGATTAAGCTCTAAATAAAGCTTTTAAGTTCTCCTCCCCTTTTATTTTTTTCTGTGACTCTCTGTCATTTTTATTTAAGCTCCTAAGACTCACTGGATCTAAGAAAATAAAAACAAGTTTAAGGACTTTGTTCTTACTTAAAGCATTAAAATTGGAGTGAACCCTGAGCAACTCAATGTATGTGAAATTAGAATGAAACACTTCTTGCTTTTTATGGAGGATCCATGTAATCATAATATTGAGAATTCAAACAAATTAATAAACATAGTTCAGGTTATGAAAAAAAAGTCTTTCATAGAAATATTTCATTTTCTTCCCTTTATTTTCAAAATTATGAGTATTAGTAAAACTAAAGAAAATGTGGAAACAAAATTGTTTTACTTATTCAAACTTTTCCTCCAAATGCAAGAATTTTCTTATGTAATTACTAATTCTTAATTCATTAACATGGCTAAACTATTAACCTAATAAATCTATCTTGCCTATGTATTAGGTTAATGTTTGTTTTATTTAATTTTACAAATCAAATAATAGTTCCTATCAGCCATTTTATTGTCATTAAAATGAGAAAAATATGACTACCTATTTCTGCAGTTTAGTTATCCAGCTCATACTGCAACCTTTGCTTGTAGCTGCTTAGAGACAGGGGTATATTTGAGAGCATTAGAGTATTATTTTGTCTCTCATTCATCAGAAAAACAGTTTAATGCAAAAGCTAATTATTTCCAGGACACATTTTGGGGTGTTTGGTGCATCTTTGAGCTCAAATGACTCTGAACTTTCATGAGTTGAGCATCAAACTAGATGCTCACTAGATGAACTACTGGATGAGCACATGCTTCCTTTGGAAACAAGACTGTAATTTGGATACTGTGTTATTTTGCATTTTTCTTGGGCATTTTATATGTTCAGTTTGATACACTCCATGTCTGCATATATTAGCGATCTCTGTGCAAAACTATGTTCAGTGAAGACAAACTGAAATCTCTAGTATTGGATAAAGCTTTGTGACAGGTTGATGTTCCATACGCTGTAGCTGGATACCCAATAATTGTGTGGATACAACCTGTAAAACCAAATATGATTACACTCTTGTATTTTTACTAGAAAATCAAATGGTTTTGTTTTCATGGAGTTCATATGTTCCCTGCTGCATAACAGTAGCAGGTTTTTCTTTTATGTGGAGCAGGTGGCTAATATTGAAAAACCTGTTTTCATGGTGTGAAAGATTTATTGCCCTCAAAACTCATCTCAGAATATTTGCAATTGGCTAGCAACTGCTGTTTGAAAACCATTGTAGATATACAATGCAAGCACATAAGGAAGAATGCATGGAGGGATTGGGAAGAATAGTTTAGCTAGTTTGTTTTGGGAACTTGTTTTTATAAAAAGACCCTCCCAGTTCCCTACAAAACAACCTAATGAATAAAATTAAAGCTTGAAAGTTTCTAGTGATATCTTAGAAATATAGTGAACTCTTAATTATTTTAAATTAATTATAAAAATGGAAGACCAAAATAATCTTGCATGGTCTTCTACAAGTCCTTGTTATTACATCATATAAAATTATGCTGTATTTTAAAATAAGATTATTTTTGTGTATTCATGGCTCCTATTGAAAAGCTGAACTAGAGCCTTCCTTGCCAGTTATGTGTTTAATTATGGTTCTCCATGCCTTTTTTATATCTTACCTTGTTGCTTGAACTGGAAGAAAGAGAAAGACACTGAGACACCTTTCTATTCTTCTTTGCCTAGAAAAGGTACTTCTTCATATTTCATGGTGTTTTGATTCAAAATACTAGGTCTGACTTTTACTTAAAACGTGTTGGCAGGATTTGACTGATTTCCTCAAGGCTTCACAGACTCGTGTTAGCTATTTTGTTGATGTGGTATAATACAAATTAATACTAATTTATCTAAAATAGATTTATCATTGGTTTAAGTACGATTGATGTCATGTACAATATATGTGTTTGAACTTTTCTTCCTAAATTTAGCCAAACCCTGAACTAGGCATTTGTTGTAAGAAGGTTCTCTAAGCTCCATCTGTAATCAATGGAGAAAGACAGCACTCAGATTCATGTACCAGGTGTAGATAATTATGTCTATCTGCTGTCTTTTAAGCATATTTGCAGCTTGATACGGGCACTTGCTGATAATTAACTTGCTCCAAACCTATAGAGTTTAAGGGAAGAGACACATTCTCCTTACTGGGTAAGAAACTGATCTTGAATAACAGGAGGAAAACTCAAGCAGATCTCAACACTTTGTGGGATGACCTGCTCTGTTGTTTCCTGCATCTTCATTGGAAGCCTTTGTGCAGAAGCAAGGTTGCAAAAGATAGCTCATATGGTTCTGATGGCAAAGCACTGGCATTTAGCTGTCTAAAATTATACCTCCTCCTTCTGAAATAAATTACCTTATTATTAATTCAGTTTTAATCAGTAGTATCTAGAACAAAAGACCTGAAACAGGAAGGCACTTGTTTAAATTCCAGAGAAGAAACTGAGGTTGTTTGTGAGATGGAATGTGAATGTAATGCATGATTGAACAAGGTCTAGAGCTTGCAGAAAAGACAATAAACAAAACTAAGTTTGTCATGGGTTTCTTGTTTTTGTTTTTTTCAGGATGTGACTTACGTTTCCATCAGAGGTTCTGCACCCTTCCATTTCCTTGTGTGAAAAGGCATACCCTTCCCATCTTCATCCATATTCAAACACTAATAAACAGATGGTCAAATTAAAGAGACCCTATCAGCCAGAAAATTAAATGAATTAGAAATTCACCAGAGCTTAGTTTTCCAAACCATTCCTTCTTCCATTAAAATAAACAAACCAGCTTACTTTTCCCTCTGCTTTTCTTGCAAACGCTTTCAGAACTGTGAGATCAAATAATTAAGCTGGTGGAAAATCCCTTGTTGGTATTAGAAACAACCTCTACTGGGAGGAAGACTAAGATAACAGCTGGTTATTACAGAACAAGATATTTCATTACATTGAGCATATCTGCTTAAGAAAAAAAGAAGAGTCAGACTTTGAACTTACTGGATCAGTGATTACAATGGAATTGGAACAGACTTGAATAGATATATTTTGCATTGTGAGGAGAATAAGGAGGTATTCTAATGGGATTTACTTGTTACACAAAATTCAGGTTATAAAACAATTTACAAAGGAGGGGGAATCTTTTAACAGTCAAAGCAAAAGGCAGGCAATGAGAAAACTGTATCAGGGTAGCAATTCATCCCAGCCCATTATTGCAGGCTGGTGACTGTACTAACTTCACCTCTGCCAGTCAGTGGTATTAATGACATTGGATCACAACATTGGATCACAGATAACAGCTACAATATAAAAAGTCATTCAGGTTGCACCTACATTAGCGTATGGATTCAGAGCAGTGGTGCAGTTTTGAAGACAGTCCCCTAATTGTCACTACTTGCCATGTGGTGGCATGGTTTCCCAAGTGATTGGGGTCAGAGGACATAACTAAACTGTCAGCACCACTCCAGGGAAGCACAGGCACTCTGACTACTGTTGGGTGAAAACAGTCTTTGAGCCATGGGCATACTGGAGAATTTTGCTCTATAGGATCAGATTAAATTTAGTCTGAAATAGTTCTCCTGAACCATGTAGAGTGAAGATGTAGGGGCATCAGCACCAATGGCTTAAGTCTACCGATCCATTCCTTATATTGTACCAAAAAGCCTAACACTTCATCCATGGGTGCTGTAATACAAACGCCTTTTTGAAGATAGGTCTTCTGCCTATACTATTTGGTTCACCACTCGGGTGGAAGACCTCAGTGTTGCAGTTAGAGATAAAAGCCCTGTGGGGTTAGGCTTTCTGGTCCTGCCATGGAGATCAGAAGTCATTCCTACATGAGATATTTCCTCTGTAGAAATCCTGACCCTCCTTTATAGCAGCAACAAGAGAAACCACTGCCAGCCTGCACCGCACAGGCAGATAGCTATGCCCACTTTGTCATTCCCTGGTAATCTACAGCCCTTGGTGAGCACAGTCTCTCTCGTACCTAGATTCCACTTGGACCTAGAACAAGTTGAGTTAAAAAAATGCAGGCAAATTATTTCCTTTAGGAGTTGAGCAAAATTTGCTTTTGCCCAGAGCTACCTTGCCCTAAGTCTTTTGTCATTTAATTAGTTGTAAGCACTGTGTGGAGGAAGCTGACACTTCACAGGACATTGGAACTGCATCTAAGGTGCTTCTGTCACCTCAGTGGAATGGACAAGGAAAGGCAAGGGCCAGGAAAGGCACTGTGAGATTATCAAAAGAAACCTGTGGAGCTGCTAATGAAAGAGAATGATTCCTGCCACACCACCACTGCCAGCCAACACTCACAGTCCAGCCACAGGCTCTGAAGACAGGAAATCTGGTTAGTTGGACAGTTACAGAATGAATTGTAGTAATTTTAAGGAGTGAAGCTTACTTTGATGGTAAGTACTAAGAGCAGCAGCAACATGTGGATAATCTCTCTGCATCCTCCAACAATATATGACTCACCAAACATGAGCTTTACTAGGTAACATTTATTAAGCATTTTCTATTACCATCCTCTGTGCACCTACTAGCAGGGGTATGTGGGCCTCTCCTCTTTGTGCATGAGGAGCTCTAACCATTTTCAGATGCCCTTTTCATCTCAGCCTCCAGTATCTCAGATATACTTTTGAAAAGATAGTATGTTTTCTCTTCTCCTTTTGCACATCATTTTGTCCTTCTGACAACTAGACCATGAGATTTCTGAGAGCAAGAGAGCCCTGAACATGTTGTATGCACTTAATACAGACAGTGAGTTTATCTATTAACTGATGTTTGAACATCACAGTGTTTGCCTCCCTTTTGAAACATCCTTTGCACCACAGTCCTCACTTCTTCCTCTCATTTGTAACAGCCTCTTATATCTGTTATTTGGTTTGGAGTGTTATGAAGTAAGGCTGGTGGGAATCTTTCCATCAGTTTCAGTAGTCTTCTGATAAGGCTGTGTGAGAGAAAACCTCAGTCTAGGCAATAGGACAGCAATTTCCTCTCATGCTGCCTTTTTATTAGGCACTGCCTTCACCTCTATTGTGGATGAGCAGGAAAGTATGCTGCACCCCGATATTCCATACTATGCCAAGGACGTGGCTATGCAGCGAGATGCAGAGATGCAAACCTGACTGAACTGAGAAAGTTCAGGTTCTGAAAGAAATATCACCACATCAGTGAATTCCCCGCCTGGATTAGAAGTATCTTGCACAGTTGTGTGCTGTGCCATGTATACATACCCATAGTTAAGCAGAAAGTTCCAAGAGGGGAATGGCTGCTTGGGCCTATGTAACACCTCTGTTGCTTCTGTCAATGGAGCCAAGCTGAGGGATAGTAAATGTACCGCTGGACCAGTCTTACTATTGCTGTCACAACTACCACTGCTGTTACTCCTCTAACAGCTTTTACACCTGCCACCTGGGTAGTTAGTTCCATATGTACACTATCAAGCAGTCTTCAGAGAAGAGCCAGTGGTCTTTCATGCTGTCATCACCTTCCTCAAGAACATACAGAGGCTGCTCTTGAACTCAGTATGTTGGACTCCCCCAGAAGAAAGTTGTGCCAGGTCATTTGCTTTAGCCAGTCTCCTCTTCTACCCTCCTGTTTAATAGGTGAACTTCTGCTGAGAAAGAGACTCTTAGCCTACTTAAAACACCCAGCAGCCTTTTGCTCTCTTAAAAATATCCGTGCTTATGCTTTCATACTACTGAGGCATTTAAGGAGACATAAGCTGTCTGTGTCTATTATACATTTCCATTCCTCCTGTCAATGTTTAAAAATTCCAGCATGCAATGAATCTGGAAAAACTTATTTTTTTCAGAAAAGGTTGTGTTTATTATCTCACATATGATACCATGCTTGTTTGATAAGTCAGAGACTGTAAAATAGCCCTGTGGCTGCATTAAACAACTAATGGATTTCTTCATCTAGGTTATTCAACCTGAAGTGATCTACTTCTTTTCACGACTGATCCCTCTTTAACCTCTGACTTGAACTCCCATAACTTACATAAATAAATAGAATTAGGCATCTATTTTAAATGAAAATATTCCACAGTACACTGGAAACTCAGAATGCTTGTTTTGGAAATGTCAATGTAAAACATTTCAGCATTTCTGAAGTGAAAGATTTTGTTGCAGCATTTATAAAACAGAAAGTTTTATTTCAGAAAAAGTTAACTGCCACTTTCAAAAAACCAATGTTTTCACACTCTTTTTTCCAGTTAAATTAATTTACTAAATCAAATGCATGTTCATGAGTAATTTTGTTCTTTATAAAACTGAATTTTTAAAGTGATTTTGCATTTCTCAAAAGGAAAAACATTGTCTCAGCTATGCTTTCTGATTTACTGTTTCTCTCCTCTTTCTTGCAATTTGCTTGGAAAATCTAAAATCATTAGATACACAATGCATATCTAAAAACGTCGCCCTGTACATTATGTCTTAAAAGCTGCAGTATTGCCTGTGAATTAAAGGTACCTCAACTGCTGAGCAGATGAAGGGACAAGAAATTGAAATAAATCCAATGCCAAAACAAGCAACTGTATTTTAAGTATGGCATAAGGCTTTCCATAGACTGATGTTGTGGTTTGTCTGTTACTGGTAAGAAAAGGTAATGAGAACATTCAGCACTCCATGTGGAGCATATGGCACACTGGCATCCTTAGTAGTTTGCTAAGAGCGACTAATATCTTTTATATTCCTTTATATGTAAATCCTCAACAACTATGTTAAATCAAGACATCTATTAATTAATCTGTCCTGACCTTTCAACAGTCAAGTTTGACTTGCCAAGTCATCAGTAGATTTCCTTAACAGAATGGAGGTACAGATCTTGTGACCTTTCTCAATTAACACTGAGAAAGCAATGTGTGCTGTTATTCTAAGGAAAGAATAACTTGTGTTAAACCTGCACATCTTTCTAGACTACAGTCCTGAACTCTTGTACCTACATACAGCAAGGAAAATATATTTCTCCCTCAGATGCACCCCTCTTTTTGAACACTCAAGAGGCTTCCTGTGCTTCATTTTCTGTTTGGATGCACTGAAAGTAAGGATGTCAAATCCCTTTAAGCATTTTCCCTGTGAAATATAGGACTTCACTAAAGTAAAAAATTGCTTTTGCTAACTATTTGCTTCCTCATACTTTTTCACAAGCAGCTTCCTGGCCAAACCACAAGATGATCAATGTGGTCTTTCAAAATCATTCTTCAATGGCAGACAGTTTGCATAAATGAAAGTTAAGGATACAAGAACCCAAAGCGATTTAATTTTTTCTGTGCCAAATGAAACATAATTGATTTTCCACATCTACTGTATTCAATTTTGTTATGCCCTTAAAAAAGAAAAACTCACAGAAATTAATTTCTTGAAAACACTTATTTACCTTCATAGGAATTTTTAACCAATAGCTACATTCATTATTTTAAATTAGCCAGCACGGTGTAGGCTACTGATATCTCAAACAACTGACTTTGCATTTTCAACAGATTTCAGTCTTTTTAATAAATCTAACTCAAACTTAACATTTCTCATTAACAAATTTTTGAAGTAAAAAGACTTTTTCATTTCTTATAGAACCATACTGAGAAAGGACAGTGTTTTTTGAAAGAGGGTGGTACTTTCCTAACTATGAAGCATTTTGAAAAACAGAATATTTGGGGACTTTTTCCAAAACTCTGAAGTCTGAAAATGTTCCCCAAATCAAGCATCAAGAAAAAGGTCTGCAGCTGGAGTACAATGAACTTTTTGTTTGTTGGTGATGGAATAAAACACTGGAGGAAAGAAAAAAATGAAAAATCACTCTGTGGGAGTGTTTCAAAGTAGAGATTCAAGAAATATAAACACTTGTATTTGTTAGCTCAGCCAAATATTTGATGCATGACCTAGAAGAAGACTTTAAATGTTTCTGAGTCTTTGTACAATTACATGACCAGATACAATGATTAGAGGAGTATGTGGGTGGGCAGTGGCAGTAGGAAGAAGGTCTGTCTCTCAACATTGGCAGAACATACTGGAATAAAGAGGAGACTGTGTCTTCCATGAGGACGTCTAAATGTGTGCTGGTTTAAGAAATTTTTAGGATGCAAGACATATTAAACCAGAATAAGTTACTTCAGTCACTGAAACAAACAGCCGTGTCTTTCTCCCTCTTTGGCCATCCATTCCCACGCCCAAGTTGCCCTTTTCACTGTGCCACCAGTAAACCATTACAGGGAAATGATCCCTGATAATAATTTTTAATGAGACTTCTCATCCATATTTATTCCATACTCTGGTTCACCCCACAGCTAGAGAAATCCTGCAAAACATAAAGGAAAGAGTAATATGGCATTAGGAATGCACAGTATGATATAGAAAGAGTGGAGACTGCTTCTTTCAGGAGAAATGCAGCTTACAGTGGCATAACGTGTTTCTGAAACCATGACCAGAGTTGTAGAAACAGGCAAACTGTAGCACTTGGAAAGAACAGGGTAATCCCAAGAGAAGCAGGGATCTGCTCGCTGCAAAGCACAGTCCCTGGAGCTAAGCCTTGGGCAGTGTAGAAAAGAAGCCTTTTCTACAGTCAGAGAGAGGAATGTGTTGAGTTTGTTCCACTGCATGAGGCCAGGGAAAACGGCTAGGCTGTAAAACAAGGGAGAAGGATGAGTTTATTCTCCAGGGATCTGGTGGATGGGAAGGAGCCAGGTGCCTTCAAAGCCTGTGTTTTAATTTGAACCAACAGATCACTATGTTACGGGAGATATGTTTCTCTAGTAGATTTAGAGATGGATAAACATTTAATGACTTGAAAGAAAAGGTGGAACATGTCCTCGTCAAGACCTTGGCCCGCTGAATTTCATCATGCAAAGCTTAAGAAAACTCCACCTATGTCAGTGATGTATTAATTTTATCTTATAGATGGAGTTCATCTTGAAGTGTGAGTGAAACCAATGAAAACTACTCCAATGCAGAGCAACTGAGGATCTAGGATATGTATAATAGCTTTTAAAAAACATGCTTGGCAAACCTGATCTTTACTGCAAAATGCCAAACTGCAAATCAAGAAGCACATGAATTCATAACTTTGGAAACTGTAAAAGTTCTCAGGCAAAATTGGAAAGAAACAGTATTTTCCTGTAGTGGAAGCTTTATTAGGTGATGTCAGGGCATGCCAAGAGAGTAGAGACAATCATTCCAAAAGGAAGTGTAAAAATGATGGATATTCCTCTGAATCACACAGCTTGTAATTAATAGAATATTTATTTGGTGATTTGTCCCTTTTTATATTTACTTCTTTTTACAAATTTTTATTTTCTCCCCAGTATGTTGAAAGACAGACCTAATGGAATGATTTATATGCTGAGCTCAGTTTTTTGTCTGTTACCTCATTCTGCACATCTTGCCATTTTATACTTCTAATGAAGGACTACTATAAGTGGGACAAGCTAAGACCATCCTGTCTTATAAAGGCCTGGAAGATGTAACTGATTAAGCCACATTAATTTTGTAAGGAGAGATATTATACATTGTTAGGTCAAGTTACATAGTGGAGAAAACCAAAACCACAACCAAACTAAAACAGAAAAGCCTTCTGACACACAAGCTCTTTCTCAGAAAGCTGGCACTTATTAAAAAGAAGTAGTTGATGGGCTGCATATTCAAATCTTACTTATCTCACTCTAATACATTCGTGTCTTAATGTTGTGAGGGATGATATGATGGTTAATGTAGGGTTAATAGTCACCTTTTTTGATTGTGATTTCTTGTAATTATTTCCACCTACACAAACTCATAAATGTCTGTATTTCCCTAAGTAATGAGTAAAACAAATATTCACCTGCCTAAAAATAATTTTATGATGTGTTAGAAGACTTATTACCTAATGTTTGTAAAGCACTTTGAAGCTCAAAACTGCCATGTAAGTATTATCATTATTGACAGTAGAAACAACTCTAGTGATGAATACTACTTTTTCTCACTGAAAATGGGCTCTAATTTAGATTAATTGAAGCATCTTTTGCACATTAACAAGAATTCCTGAATCTGATGAGGACTGAAAAGAAATGTTTTAATGTTTTGTAATATTCAGTGGTAAATTCCTTAGGATTGAGACCGCATTCTACAAGTTCATCTGTTGCCCAGCATTGCAAAATCCTGTTAGAGTCCCTTGGTTGCAACCATAGCTCAAATTGTAAATAATATTATCTGGTAATTATCCAAAAAATGTTTGCAATAATTCCTTTATATTGATTTGACCCCCATAACTTTTCTAGCCTAAATTAAAAGTGTATTTAGTAATAGTCACCATGGAATGTCACCATGAGCTTTTTATATACGATAAATATATTATACCATGATTAATTATCTCTATGCATTTGATACACTGTAATTTGTTTAGGATTAATGGACTCAGCTCATCAGTAAACATAGAGTTCCTCAATATTTCAGTAATGGCTAATCTATTAGCTGCACTGACGTTTATCTGTAACACTAAATCAATGAGCTGATGCTTATCAGACATTGTGCCATTCAAATAGTTTACACTTAATACTATCTGTAAAAAAACCTCTGTGCAGTTTACCACAATTTAAAGGAGAGTTGAATTGCCTGGGGTTATGTACCAGGGGGATTGTTTTCTTTNATCTGTGTGTAGCTGCATTCTTCATTGATCATTTGTAATGTCATTTTTATGTCTGCAGATATTCATGATTCTGGAAAAGGTACAGGGAAGGCCACTTCTTTTTTTTAACTATATTTTAGAAACACAGAATATGCCAGGTTTAAGTAAGTCTAGACTTAGCCTATCACATGGGAAAAAATCACATATATAAGACTTACATGAATGGTTAATGTATAAAAATGTACAGAAGAGATAACAGTTGGATAATTTTCAGTGCACCATGGAAAGCGTTCATATTTTGTACTAAATAATATAACACATGCTGTTACTGAGTGATAGCTACTCAATGTATTATGTGCTCATTATGTTTATTTGCTATATATCACCCATATGAACAAGTTAAATATCAGAACCTTGTCCCAAAGAACAAGTGAGCTAAATAGAGGAAACAATGAAGGCAGAGGGAAAAGAGATACTCTACATTTATTATAACAGTATTTTGGCATAAGCATGAGCATAGGCTTGCCAATTTTTGATGGCAGCATTTGAATATTTTATTTTGAATTAAAGATCACTGTAGCTTGAAAAAGAGTTCCTATGAAAACCCACTCTT
>WEKW01009590.1:590-24757 GCA_013389905.1 Sula dactylatra
TATTGAGAGAAGAAATGTATTGTTAAAGAGCAAATGAATTTTAGAATGCTCCCTCACAAATCAGAATATATTACAGTAGTAAAACAAACCAACAAACTCCCTTTTTTGTTGTTAAGTATACAAGCACAAAGGACAGCCACAAGATGCTGGGGCGTGAAAACATTAGACTGTTAACTATAAGGTAGATATCACAAGCTGTATTTATTTAATACTGAAACAATTTTTCAGCATTTCACCAGATGACAGCTGATAATTATGTCTTACAGTAGATTTGAAATACACTGGAATCATCATCAAAATAATTATATGCTTGCCTTGTTGAAAAACTTCAGCTTTACAGTTCAAGCATTGCTCAGGAACTATAAGTAATGTGATCTTGTTCAAGGCAAAATCTAGCGTTTCTGAGATGCTGCTTGTTAGGCAAAGGTGGTTCCCCAACCTTTCCTCTTCACTGCTAATACAGATGGTGGTGAATGTAAAGCAGCACTTTTATCTTCCCAGCAAGATCTAAACAGTTCAGCTGGAAAGACAAGCACAATGTTGTGACTAAGAAACTCTGGAAAACACCTGGACTGTTTACCTGTATACCTTTCCAAAGAGATGCTTATTGAAAAATATTTTAGGCAACATCACCAAATGTTCTGATTACCACTCTCTTCTTACAGAAATTAAGTGGATATTCTTATCCACCTAATCTTATTCATGTATGTGCACACAAGTAGAACAAATATGTACAAGAAAACAAAACACTAATGACAACTTCTCATTAATAAATAGTTTGCTAACATGAAGACCAGCAGAAAGCATGGTTGAAAGTCCACGGCACTCAATGAAACGATGAGTACTTCAAAATAAGCCACTAAAGTGTTTCGGAGGGAAATACACTTTCAGATGTTCAATTTTTTAAATCATAATACAAGTATACAAAACACACCATGCAGAATATAAAAGCATATGTTTTCACAAAAGCTGTGATTATGAGATTGTGAAAGCAGCTTATTATTAAACCAAATTGAATAGTTTCCTGGTAATGCACTGCCATCTCTGTATTTTAGGGCACATTATTTAGGCACTCAAAAGGAAGGAACAATATAAATTATACCATCCCCTCCCCCTGCTTGGTTTTAATTCCAAAGCTTTGCTGCAGGCAAGTCCTTGTGCCTCTTGTTGGATCTTTCACAGAAAAAAAACAACTTACTGCATTACATAAAAGATCTTTTATAATGTACTTTTAAACATTAAAATCATAAGCTGCTAATCTAGGCCACATCTAATCATAAATTATCGGGGTTTGCTCAGGCAAGACAGCATATCATACCACACAATCAGATATAAACTGACTGCACCATAGCTAGAACCAAATATGGGCAATATCCACAACCAAAAGGGGAAACAGCTAGAGGAACTTAATGAGATTAAAACGAGCATGGGCTTGTTTTGTGTGCCTTTGAAAGAGAAAGCACAGCTTACTAGATATAGCAAGTACAGTCTGTTTAAGGCAAACCACAAGGCGGGGGGAAATTGCAGCACTGGCAAAATCAGAGAGCCAAAACCAATTAGTAGCCTCCTCTACCTAATTCGGGAGGGGGGGGTGGGGAAGAAAAAAAAAAAATCTGTTGCAAAACCTGATGAACAGCAAAAGACTGTTTTTCTACTGTCCAAGCCTTTCCCCCCCTCACACTTTTTCTTTCTTTTTTTGAGAAGGGTTGAATGGCCTTTGTTAGAGTTGCTCTTGAGAGCACTAACGGCATAAAGAATGCTACTGTGAATGGAGCATCACCCCACTGTCTTCAGGGATGAACCTCGATTCCCCCAGATGCTCAGAGAGTAGCCTTGAGGTCTCCTCATTCACAAGTGCAGTGTCTGCATTCACAGAATTACACAGAATTGTCTAGGTTAGAGAAGACCTTTAAGATCAAGTCCAACCACAAACACTGCCAGTTCACCACTAAACCATGTCCCTAAGCACCACATCCAAATCCCTTGTAAATACCTCCAGGGATGGTGACTCAACCACTTCCCTGGGCAGCCTGGTCTAGTGCTTGACAACCCTTCCGTGAAGAAGTTTTTCCTAATATCCAGTCTAAACCTCCCTGGCACAACCTGAGGCCATTTCCTCTCGTCCTATCACTTGTTACATGGGAGAAGAGACCAACCCCCACCTTACCACAACCTCCTTTCAGGTACCTGTAGGCAGCGATAAGGTCTCCCCTCAGCCTCCTTTTCTGCAGACCGAACACCCGCAGCTCCCTCAGCTGCTCCTCATAAGCCTTGTGCTCTGGACCCTTCGCCAGCTTCGCTGAGCTGCTGGATCGCGCGCAAAGAGCAGCAATGTCTGTCTTGTAGTGAAATTCGTTTCCCAAACGGCCTGCAGAGCTGCATTTCCCACACAAATCATCCCACCATTAAACCCCCGGGTTTGTCATTTGAAGCAACAACATACACCTGCACTGGGGAATGCACAAACCTTCAAGCTCTTCCTCTATTTCAAGGAAGCGGCAAAAGCAGCACCATCAAGCGCCCTGGCTGCTGCGGTGGGAGGCCGGTGGCTTGCACAGCACTCACGACCTCCTAAAATTGCTCTTCCACACAAGGCAATAAGAAGGCTTTGCTGCCTGGCCTGCATTGCCAGCTGCTTTTTCGTTTTAATTAAGACAATGAAGTGCAATTATTAGAAGTTCTGTGTATTAATAAAAGGGTTTCCCAAATAGAAAGCCTATGACACAGAATGCTTGATGTAATTTTTAGAACGTTTTCTCAAGCAGCACATAGGAATACGGCTCAGAAGTTTTACACTGCGGTTTAACGGTTTCAGCATTATAACCAGAACAACTCCAGAAGAAACTGCAGGACATGTATGTGCTAAGCCAACACTGGAAGCTCGCAGCCAACGTAGAGCCACATAACTCAGGCGGCATACCAGTTAAGTTTAACACAGTAACGTGATATGAAAGCGTGATGAGAGGTTTTCTTCTGAATGCTTAGTACTTCCAAACTCAATATACTGATTTCTGGTTTTCAAGGGAAAGCCAGAACTTTTGTCGTGAACAGCAAACAAGACAGCTAACTGTCTTGCCAACCAAGCCTCCAGCTACTTTCATTCCCTCTTGCTCTCTCTTTGGACAGATTTTTCAGGGAGAACTGCAAGATTTTTGAAAGGCATTGTAAGTTACTGCTTTCAGCAAAGCATAAAAAAAATGCAAAGCCATCAATCTAACTACAACACACAGCTTAGTTCATAAGTACGTCTGAGGGATACAACTTTATCAGGAACTATTTTAAATAACCACATAGCATATAATAATACTTCCTCATACCTCGAGCCACGCAATGAGGTATGTTGTTGTGTCCACAATAATGCTCAGTTCAACAGCACCCAACCTTATCAAGGCTAATTTTGTGAAGAATTCCTCATTTACTGATGAGAAAACAGCTTTTATAAAGCTCAAAGTTTCTTGACATTAACTTTAGTGTACTTTCTACATCTGTGTTGGCAGGAAGGTCAATCCTCTCGCCCCACCAACTTGGGGAGGAGGAGAGTCCTGCAGAGAGGCCGTTCCCACTAGATGTCCCTGGAGAGCTCCTGGGCGTTGCACCACTTTCCCATTTCTTTTAAGGTGACTGTTTTAAGTTCAAGACTGTGTTCTGCAAAAATCTTTAACAGTTTCAAGTCAATAAACATATTAGTTTAACTATATTCCTTTCATTTACCAAGCCCATTACTTATTATCAATGTATAAATGCAAATAAAGCATTACCTAGATCAAAATAGTTTCTGACCACTTCCATGGCTGTTTTCCCAAAACCAGACTTACACAGTTAGGGGAAACTTAAATACATACTAAGCAGTTCAGTATGTACATGAGGACTTCCAGCTAGAACTTCATTCTCTCAGCTTCATTTTTGCACTAACAAGCTCCAAATGCTCATAAACATGGAATTAAATCTACCGAAAGAGACTCCTTGTCTTCTCACTATCAGAATTACTAGAACATGTCCTTCAACATGCCCATGCGTACACGCGCAAAATACCTTATACTCAAAGCATTTCAACATTCATTTACTATTTGATACGGATTTCAGACTTTTTCATGGTGCTTTCTCCTGCTAAAAACAGTGAAGGACTCTTGCTGGAACAAAGAAAAATTAGAAAGCAGAAATACTTCTATGATGCTATGTCTTGAATGAAAATTGTACAGCCCATTAAGCACCGTGACAACTTTATTAATATAAGGATCTCTCTCTGAGCTCAGTAATGCTCTGTATTTCAATATTACAGAAATCTGCTGTATTTAAGTTCAGTCTCACAGAAAAGTCTGCTAGCACTAAATCCTTGCAAACTGATAAGGAAAAGAGCTTCATGCAGGCAGGACAAAGTTTCCGGGATCAACACGCAACATTCTTCAAATAGGGACTGTACACACAGCTTTTTCAGAACATAGTTTATACTGACACAGTAGGAAGCAGATACGTGCCTTTAAATAAAACAATACGTTAATCATTCATGAATGAACAGTCAACATTTTCAAAGGCCGCAGATACGCTATCAGGCCTCTGAACACTTGAGCTCAGTGCAATGAAAAGCAAACTTACTATACTTCACAAGGTACTTTTCGTTACCAAAATGTCTATCAGCTTCTCAGAGGATACCTTAAATTTTCATGTTACCTTATACAAATGGCTTTTTTCAGAAGGCAATATTTGTTTAAGCATTCAAAATTAAAGCAAACAAAAAAAAGGTTCAGTGCAGTCCAACAGGGTAAGACTACAGTTCTGGGAGAAACAAGGGCTACAGATGTTTTTCCTATCCACCACCCAAAAATGCTTTTGGTTTATTTTCATGCAATGAGAACATACTGCATCAAGGATGCCAGCAATTAAAGGACAGAAAGCAAAGTTTCCTTGAAACTGTCGATTACCTTTTTCCTTTTACAGCACTTAAATCCAAGACAAAAACTTCTAGAACATAACAACTACTTAAAGACAACTGCAGTGCCAGCCTACAAAACATGACCTACCACACGTGATTTGCCCTCCTTTACATATAAATTGCTTTAGTTCTCCTGCCTGTGTTTGCAGCTTTTCTTAGCATTATGAACTTCAAATTAAAAGCTTCTATTTAAGTAGCAGCTTTCAGACTGCTGAAACTAGCTCCTAAAAATGGAATTTTTTTTGAAAAAAGCAAGTCTTATCTTAATACTCTTCATGATATTACAATCAACAGATTGCCCATACTCATGTGAAAGAACAGCATTACACTGAAGGAAAACGAGGGAATACCAGTTCTTCGCAGCAGCAAGCCGAAGAAAGGAGAGCAGGCTCATCCCACAGCATGCCGAGACAGAGAATGAAGCACCCCAGTTCCCTCAACAACCAAGCTTCTTGCCAAGGAATTGCCACTGTCCTTTTAGGAAGGCCTGGGACTTCAATACCAGCTTTATTCAACAGGAAAGATATAAAAGGAATCTCAAAAACTCTACAGTTTCATTTTCACGAAGTGAGAGCTTCAACTGGAATAATTAGCTCATCTCCTCCTTCCTCCTTCTGCTCTTGGCTTATGTTTTTACAAACGTGTTCTGGACCCTACTTTCTTTCTAACATACGCAGGCACATTTAAAACTTACTGTAATACCCAAAAAATCCACGAGGGAGATTTTTCAGCAAGTCCTCTACAACCTCAGAGGTGAAGACAGCAAACTAATTTAACAAACCAAATTGAAATGCGAACCCAAACAATTTTTATGCACTAACCTTCTCCAACCATAACTGGATAATTCACTCTATAAGTCTAAGGAACACATAAAAAGGTGACAGTAAATATTATAAGCC
Organism: Sula dactylatra; assembly: GCA_013389905.1. Lineage (NCBI taxonomy): Eukaryota > Metazoa > Chordata > Aves > Suliformes > Sulidae > Sula > Sula dactylatra. The sequence goes on from WEKW01009590.1 coordinate 6,420, forward strand.
TGTTAATAGCTGACTATAAATTTCAGACAAGTTATAGTAGTGCAAATATTATTTAACTGCAGTGAGGTTCTCATGTTCAGTTGGTCTGCCATTATAAAGTGATAAGAAAAAAATAAATGGCATTGCAAAGAGATGCAGAATTAAAATATCCTGTACAAATCATTCAAATATATTTGCCTAGTAAAGCCCATTCAACAGTTAAATGTTTAAAGCATCCCTTTCAAAAATTAAGCAGATACACTCAAAGTATTTTTTTCAAATGGCTAGCCAATAACTTTCCATCAGATCGAAAACAGTGAAATTAAGCATCCAATTTACTTTTGCTAATTCTATCTTGGTCAATTTTCCATTTTACTTACACTGAATTATAGGCTGAGCTATTATTGTCTTCTGTTTCTGGAGATATTTACATACAATTCATTTTAATATAAATACATCTAGTAATATTTTGTTTTATGAAGCTAGATTATGAAACAAAGAGTCTTAGTACATAGGACATCGTGTTCTGCCAGAATGCATTGTTATTTCAGCCATTTAAGTTCCCTTCTGCTTTAGCTCTCCCATAACACAAAAAAAAATTCCCAGAGGGGCCAAAAATATAAATCTTTATCTGGTGATATTGTAATGCCTTATCAATTAAAAAATAAATCTAGATTGTATAGCAAAAAGCCCCTAAAACAAATACACTCCCTCTTCTCAGTAGCTCAAAAGAAGTGACTTAAATGACTTTCATCCTCATCAAGACAATTATTCATTAAATTGTACTGCAGAAATCCTGCAGCATGGAAAGCCAAGAGGTGACTTCTTCCGTCCCATTCACAAGCACTTAGGAACAGAGGTGGGCAGAGGCTGCAGCAGGAGGGCTCTCCAAACGAACGCTGTGGCCTGCTGGAGGGAGCAGCTGGCTGGCTGAGTGCCAGAGAACACTCCCACATCATCCATCAAAGTGACCAATAAAGAAAATGGATGGAAAACCTTTTTTTCCTGTACGCTCTACAGATTTCCCATTCCTATTCCTATTGTGCTCATGACCATCTCAGTCAGCAAAACTATTACATATGAACTTAGGAAGTTTATAGCAATAAAAGAAAGTATATAATTGATCGAAGGATTGCAACAGTGATGTCAAATATTTTAAAAAACGGAAATAAGATATTACAATGGGATCCTTTGTAAAACATGCACAAAGATGACAGTGTTTACCGTACTTGTACTTCACCACTTGCACAATCTAGCTTCTCCCTTCCATAAAAAAGCTTTTGTCCAAGGATATAGACAAAGCTGCTTTTCCTATAGTAGAAGATTTAAATACCATATGAAGCACTTCACACAGGCTTACACAGCAAGCTTACCCCAATTAGAAAGAGGGGCCAAATTTAACAGTGTTGAAAAGTCATCCAGTAAATTTCCTTTCATACTGTCCACTTCACCATATAAAACCCTGATACTTTCAACAGACATAATGTAGTACCTGTAACTATTTCACAGATTTAGCCAGTATGTTGAACAACCTGGACACACCATGCAGTAGTAGATTTACATATTTATTTTTCCTCCACCTTCATGGAAGTGGTATCAAGTTGCTCCTGTAATAAGGATGTTTCAACAATACTAGTAGAAACACCATGTTTATTCTGTGTTTTAGTTTAACTGCTGTCAATTCTTGACCTCTAGGGAATCCACAGTCCATGTTTGAATGCAGATTTGCGAAGAATAAAGCTGTTGGGAATCATTTGTGAAGCCTCTCAAGGATTATTCTCTATAAAACCTAAGGTAGTACACTAAGAAAACAGAAAAACCTAACTTGCTTTCTCCAGCAGAAAAACTGTCCTGTAATATGCCAGCTGCTATTGCTTTTCAGAAAGGCAGTATCACGAGAGCACAAGTTCCTCAGTTGTTTTAGAAGTGTTACAGTAGAGTAAGAGATTATTCTGCTATATTGGTTAAAGTTGCAGGAATACTGGAGAACCCTGACTGAAGCCATTTGTTGTTTTAACTGATTTAATGTATAGCCATATATCTCATTTGCCTCAGAGAGGCTGAAGTATTTTTTAAGACAGCTTATTAACACCTTCACGGAACACTTCTATGCTGCCACCGTTACAGTACCATAGCATGTCTAAAGAGTTAGATCCTATGAAATATAATTGGAAGGGTAGAATGGTGTTTTTTGAACTCATAATAGTTTAAACATCAAGAAAAAGATTCCATTGGTTTAAGTCACTTCAAACTGAATAGCAATTTCTTCTACACTTCATATTTTCAAAAGTACAGATCCCATAGCATTTATGTGTACTTTTGAGGGTCCAGTGCTTACACAAAGCAGCGTAAAGCCAGACACCCATAGAAAGTGCAGATGGGAAAGTAAACATCACCTCTGATAAGATTCTCAAGTTACTCAAAAGTTACTGAAGTTGTATTACTGGGCAAGCTCAAAAGCCTCAAAGATAGCTTGAGTACCATTTGATCAAACAGAATGACATCTAACTACTACAACACAAGTTACCAAAACAGTAGAACAAAAATTGTAATATTCTACTATATGAAAGAAGGAAAAAGTTAGAGCCATTAAGAATTTGAAAACTATGTATGTGTAAATTAATGGCTCACTTTCCAAATAGTAAGGTTTTTTTAAAAAAAAAAAAAAATGGAGAAAAGAACAATTTGCAAGAGACAGTTCTAAAACACAGCAGTCATCAAATCTGTGTTCTGGTCAGAAAGGATATTTAATTCCAAACACTTGACAAGAAAATGCAGAACTCCCACACCATTTACAGCTGTTGTCCTTTTACTCTGCTGTAAAAGCAGATTTCACTTATGTGAAGCTCTGCTTCACTAAATGTTGCTTGTGGCAGCAAATTCTGCAAGCCTTTGTTATGCTAGTGTTTCTTTGTTAGGTGTTCAAATAATTTCAAAATATCTTCTTGAGCTTATGAACTGCAGTGCTTAAAAATTTTTAATAACATATGCAGCTGCAGAACATTACCAGTATTCAAACAGTATGAGCAATGCTAATGTATCAGCATACCTACTGGTACACTGGAAATATGTTATGGGAATAAATTAAGGCAGCAAATCCCAGTGAATAACACAGCTAACTGGTCTAGGAAAACACCATGGTATAGTATGAAATCAAATACTAGAAAAATTTCTGTTGGCTTGCTTTACTACAAATATATTCCATCATGCAATCAGTAGGCTCTATCTTCCCTGAACAGGCAGGCAGCTGTATTTCACACAGTTTAATAGGCAGCTGTTACCCTTCACATCTGCTTCTCAGAGCCTTCCCTATTACTTGCAACTACTATTCCTGAGGGACGGTGCCACTCATGTGCCCCAGATCTCCAGTGGGCACTTTTCTTGATTAGAATGTCCCACTTGGGAATAAACAGGCAATCCCTTCAGAAAACAGCCAATGTTGCTGTTTACTTTAACTTCCATAAACACTGTATTAAAAACGTGAGAAACAAGTTTCAGTACTGCCCAATTTATAAAATGAGAGCAACATCTGAAAAGTATGTTCTAGGAATCCTGACTGGCTATACAATTTCAAAGTACATCGTTTCAAGAACCACAGTTTACAAACTGTCATACTAGCTCTATACCTCTACAAAACAAAAATGAAATTATACACCCAAAGTCTAGAAAAATTATGACAAAGCCTGTTCATCAAGTAATTTATTCATATTCTAACATAAAACAGACCTAGGTTAGGGAAATAAGAACAATTACATCCTGAGATTCTTAAGTCTGTACATGCAAAGTCCTGATTGTTTCCATAATTCTAATTTCAGGCAAATTTTTCAAGAACTATCCTTTTTAACACATCAAAACATCTACTATTTAAAAAAAAATTCTTTTTTGCTCTTTTTGCCTGTGGAAAAACTGGTTTGCTCAATCTTAGCAGAAAGGGAAGCCAAGAGAAAAAGTAATTTGATGTTTTAAATGAGTTAGTTACCCTAACTCCCCATGCACACAAGCAAAGAATTTCCTTTGTGCAGAAAGACAGAAGCCACACTGACACTTCTGCTTATACACAAAGTTCAGCAAATGCTTTTGCTAATTCAGTTCATGTCACCAAATTAATAAAGCACACAGTTCGAAGGGTTCAGCCAACAACTAGAAAGCAAGAAAACACACAAATTTATTTCAGAAAATAAAAGTCTACTGATACAGTTTTAAGATACAGCTAAGCTGGTCTACAGGCTACCTGCTACCAAGAGGAGCAACCCCATCTCCCTTCCCCTCTGCCCCGTGAGGCTGATGTGACCCTGCAGCAAGCTGATGGAAGAAATCAGAATGGCAGTAAATTAAGCCCTTTAAAAACAACAAAAAAAAAATTTAAAAACAAAAAACCCGTATTTCAATCCTTTAGGTGTCTGCAGGTCACTACAAGGTCAGTCAGAGATGCCTTTAAAGTATCCAACTGACTTAGGAGAGCAGGACCTTCCCTTCCAGAACCAGTTAGCTCTCAAGGAGGTTTAGCTGCAACATTAAACCCCAAAGGTGGCTGGGAGAAGGAATTACCTTCGAACATCTAAAACAGATTCAGTTAGAGACAATAATAAGTAAAAAGTTGTCTATTTCGCCAGGGACAGGAAAAAAACAACCCCAGCTAAATTTAAAAAAAGAAGTTACTTATGTATGGAGAGAAGCAAGGTACAAGGAATGAAACCTTGCAACAGCCTGATCAGGAAAACAGGGAACTTTCCCTGAAGGCTGAAGCGCAGGTTAGTCAACAAGTTTCAGTAGCACTTTTGGTATTCTGGCTTCTGTCCCTATGCAGTGAGAAAGAACCACGTTAGGGTGGTTATTCATTTTTATTACTGTCACAAGGTTTTGTATAGCTTCACCAATTTATAACCATCATCCTGAAAGGCAGCACATTCATACCTGAAGTTAGAAACAGATGGAGCAAGCCATTAGAAATGTATAGTAAGAAGCTATTTTATTGTACAAGTATGCACAAGTTGGGCTTAAGTCCTTATTTTTTCACAGGAAAAATCAACAGCCTATAAGAACAAGCAACATAGTACCATGGTGATTGGAGCATTAAAGAACATACCTGAAGTAAGAGGCCTCATGCCATCAAAGGAAGAAAGAAGTACCCTGAGGAGCTCAGACAGAGAACAAAAATTTTTAAACTGAATAAGAATAGCTCTTCCTGTTACCTCTGAGTACAGAACACAGTAGTAGTATGAATGGTAAGAGTGAAGAGTGAGGAGAGAAACAATTTTTCTCACTAGCTTATATCCTCTGCTGCTAGTGGGGGAAAAAAAAAGGATCTCTGAAGAAAACGTTTTTGTCAATATTTTGAGAAAAACTATTTTAACATGAAATATAACACATGCAATACTTGATATATACAATATAAAATAAAACATTTTCCTCATAGCCACCCAAGCCCTTCCAACCACAGGAAAAAGGGTATCGTACTGATGGCTGATGCACCTACAGAATAAAACTTGACAATAAGCTTTACTCGCTATGACTATCTCAGGCAATTGGTAAACCAAGGTAACTGCAAAATAAGCACATCTTGGGAACTCGACTGCTGCACAGACTAGGGTGCGAGCTGCCCACTTACCGGTGAGGCATTCACCAATTCTGGCAATGCTGAAGGTCTTCCACCAGTCTGCGTGGACAAGCACAAAAAAAATGTCTGTGACTCTGCATCTAATATATTACCTCAGAGAAGGTATACTTAGAGAAGGGATACTTTTGCCACAGTTGTCATCAAATGAGATGGAATGGTAGTGTAGTGAGGCAGAGGACTAATACAGTCTTAGCTACGCTGGGCTGCTATGTCCGCCAATATTTTTTTTTTGTTTAAGAAAAGTAGGAAAAGTACATTGTTCAGAGTGCTTATAGCCACTTCTTGCAAAATTAAAAAACCCAACACATTACTAACATTAATTTTTAGTAGAAAAACCTGGGTCAGGTATAGTGGGAATATCTTAATTTAAGCAAGAAAAGACACTACGTTTTCCCCTCCTCTGCAAATCTCCACAGTATATCGATATTTAAAATAAGTTACAACCCAGAAGACATAAAACATGCAGAAACATACAGAAGTAAGGAAAGGGGAGATTCTTCTGCGCACCCACCCCGGATTTAGTCATGCTTCTGACTTCAGATGTTCGCACAGATCTGCGAGATGAGTTTTGGAGAATCAGGCTTCTCAGATTTCAGAAAAATAAGGACATGCCCCATTCACTCAGTCACATCAACCCTGTAGCGGCTGCTTTCCTGTTCGCCGAGATGGTTAACCCAAAAAATAAGATACAGAACAAACCAGACAAGAAAATATACACAACGCTATACTTTGTGGGATTAATATATAGAATTTTTTCAGAGCAGGTAAGTTCAACAATGGATGAACCCACTTCTGTGTTCAGACACAATCAAAGACAGTGAAATCATCTCTAGAGTAAAAACCTTTCCAGCACAGAATTTAAGTCACCTGAACAATATCCTGAAGCATGCCAGACAACTAGAAATGCTTGTGCTTCAATTATTCTTCGTTGACTATGAATTATCACTTCACAGCCCTCAGAAATGGAGGCGGTAAATCAATTCCCAGGCACAATTTGCAAAAAAGCTCCAAAGTGTTACAAGTCAGAGGGCAAACCCACATGTTTAATGAAGAGCAGTTTTACTGAGACCTGTGGCCCTTTCTCCCTGGTTTGCTTTTACAGCTGCAGCACTGACAGGAAACTTCAAGTCACTTGTCTTCCCTGAGAAGTTGCAAATAAGCAAGTGATGAAACCAGTTGCATTTTGTAATACAAAACAGAGGTCTTGCAAACCAAGTGAACTGGGCTTTGGGGCTTTAGCTTGGCTTTTTTAAGCTTCTGAGTAACTGCAGTGCAAGCTGAACTTCAATATTTATCTGTTCAGAAGCAGTGAGTTATGATTTCTGCAGTTCAGATATAATTTCAATGTGGTCGTTAGGATTAAAAAAATTCTGTGGATCGTATGCTACAGTAATTGAGAAAGAACCACAAAACAGCACCAGCGCATACAGCCTATAGTAGGTCTATCATCTCAAATAGAAGAGCTGAAGGGACTACAGCAGTGTCGCACATTCTAGGAACTTTTTCTAAAAAAAGAAGTGTATGCCGGAATACTCAAATAACAACAACAAATGGGTTCCTCAACACTGGACTAAGCCCCAGAAGGTCAACACAGCCATCCACCCTCAAAAGCCAAAACTAAATCTGAGTATCTATCTCCCCTCCTCCAACAATCTTCCTTTAACACAGCAGTTATAGGTTTCACACAGGAAATCATTGTATGACATTCACTGGTATGCAATACAAAAGACATGTCAGAACAGGTTCTAATGGTCCCTTATGTCGTACACAAACTATTGAGCAATTCAACTTAAAAAATTAAAAATAAAAATATATCAAACCTTAACATTCAACTAAAAGTTATGACAAAGTAAAGCAACCATAAACAAAACACTGAAAGCATCTCCACTGCCTGGCTAGTATGACTGCTGTTGAATAGGCAGCCATATGGACTAGTGGTCAAGCACCAGGAGAATCAAGAGGTTACAGGCCCACTTCATAGAAAACCTACCTGAGAAGCACCAAGAAAATTAGGTGCTTCGAGAATTAGCAACTCATCAAGCTTTCAGTTATCAAATGAAAATATATATATATGATTTTCTGACTCCTCAGGTCTACTTCGTAGGAAGCAGCTCCACTTTAGGGCTTCCAACTGTACACTGATATGAAAAATGAAACAAAGGAAGGTTAAACAGCACAGCATGCTTGCAAAGGTCCCCATAACAGAATTCAGGAGGTTTTTTTTTTTTAAAGCACCCATTTTAGGTGGGTATATTGAGGTGAACACAGTTATAGATTGGACTGACAGTTAACATGGTCATCAGAAATACTTCCTCTGTTTCACTGTAACTTTTCCTACAACTTTTGATGTAAATCAGACTACGAAGTCACTACAATTATCCCTGTGACGTCTTTGAGTCCTTTGATAACTCAAAAAGACAAGAAAAAAATTATCCTGCTACCTAACTTTTGACATCCTAAGTTGAAATTTCTCACTTAAATGCTTGGAACTATCTGTTCAACATAAAATGCTGTGTTTGCTGTAGAAACCAACTGTTTAATAAGAGGTCACAAAAAAAAAAATCTTATTCCCGCTTCCTGTGCTGATTTCATTCCTTCAGACATGTATCAACAACTAATCATAATTAAATGTTTAGCAGAAATCCCCCTGCTTGTTTGCAGGTCCTTCTCAAACAAAGATTTAATAGTATGAAAGACTTATTAAGAAAAGCTGAAACAAAGAGGTATAGCCTGCCAGAAATAAGGCGGGGGGGATTTTGATATTTCAAGTACAGGCTCCATCTCCAAAGGCCTGCTGTCACAGGCAGGGTCTGCTGAAGATGCACTGATCATAAAGATGGCATCTGGTCTTCCCGTGTATGGTACCGCATTCAAACTAGAGCCATTCTGACTGTCAGCAGTGCTGCTGGATTAAGACTGTAAAAGTCTCTCCTGAAGTCTGGCTCCAGAAGCAAGATAAGACTCTCAGATGTAAGAGAGAAACGAGTGAATGCAGCGGTAAGCAAACCAGACCCTGCAGTAAGAAGAGGAAGCTGCGTTCCCTGCCCACCACACAGACCGCCCGTGCAGTCTGCCTGGTACCAAGGTGGGAAGCAGGGAAACAGCAACCCTTCCCACTTCCGCCATGATTAACACAAATTCACAAATAATTATAAGTATTAAAATAAACTGACATAATTGAATTGGCTTTCTGTCATACAACACCGTTTTTCACTGCTGACAATTAAAAATGAAAATTGCCCCTATCCCTAGGTATCAGAGATCCATTACGATTTATCAGTAAAACAAAGAAGTTAAACTGCCATAAAAAATTAAAATTAATACTGCCTCTAAAGCAAAAGGCAGAGAGGAAAAAGTCAGATTCAGGTATCTGGCACTAGCCCTACCTGAAATTTACTGCTGATGGTCTGAGTGAAAGAGGCCACACGAACCCCCCTGTGCATTGCATACCCCAGATTACAAAGCACATCCTGGGAGTGAGGGGTAATTAAAAAAGCCACACCCTCACAGTTGGTGTTTGGTGTTTGGTTTTTGGTTGGGTTTTTTTTTTTTTTTTGACTGAAATAAGATTTACAAAGTCTTTTGACAAATATAAAACTTAGAGAATTAGGAGAGTATGTTAAAATCAACTAATGATACAGATGCTCTTGTTGCCAGGAATCTATTTCACCTAATACATTAGAATTTAAAATTATGTCTAAAGCTTTCATGTAAGAAAACTTTCATTAGGAAAAGACACAAATAAGTTACCAGCGCTTAGTACTCAAGAACGCATTTATGGTACTCTTGTCATACAGTGTGAGGGAGTTTAGAAAATGCTGTCAAACTTCATTAAAATTAATGTTATGCTACTTAAAATTACTTAAAACATTCCAGGCTTTTTTGACTATCCTATGCAAGAAAGCAAACCTATTAGCAGTACATTATAACTGAGACGGCAAGAATTTGCTAATAGTTTCATGCTGATTAAGCAACATGTTGTAAGCGGTGCCCTGCCGCTCGCTATGGCAAACACAGCCCTCCCCCATGCTGCTGAATTATAATTCCGGGCTCAGCATTCAGCGGATCAGCTGGAGCCACCAGCCTGTAGAGAACATTCTCATTGAACCTACAAGTATAACAAAGTATTGCAGCACTATCTGCCAAGCTATTGAAAAAAAAAAAAAGACACTTTTAAGGACATATATGCATTAAAAATCTCTACACTAAAGTATATAGCAAAGCTCAGCACATAAAGCTGTCCTTGAAAGCTGATGGAAAGCAGCTGTTCAGCCTGCAGAAACCGCAGGTTGAATGGAAGCTGAACTTTCTGGGAGTCTCCCAGAAAAATACATACCAGGGTAAAGGGCGTGTTATTCTTCTACTGTGGTCATCAGTAAATGATGCACCTTTAGGTGCCCGTTGCATTTGTTTGATGATTTAGCTAAAGCAGAGCATCACAAACAACTGACATTTAAAGCCTTACTATTTCTAGGAGAAAAAATAACTTGTCATGAATAAAGCAGACAGAAAAATAAGGTTTTCAATGTATTTAAAATTACTGTATAGCAGTTTTCACAATAATACTTTGCTGTTGATTTCTATGCCATTTTCTACAGACATTTCCACTGAGTTTCTCAAAAAAAAAAAAAAAAATTGCAGGCACCCACAGGCACTGTAGGACCTCCAGGTTCCAGGTCCCATGAGGGTCTGTAAAGTAACAGTGCTGCAAGCCGATCAGTCAGCTGCCCAGAAAGCTTTCTGCAACACTGCTGTCAATAAACACAGCTTATTCTGCTTGATGACTGTTAAGACTTTGCTGTTCAGCTACATCTAGTAAAACAGCTATATTAAAAATACAAAGCTTATTGGGAAACTTTAAATACCTGAATAGGCTTTAGGCTAACATCACTCCAAATGCTTCTGTCTTCACAAGAGCAGTAATTGAGTATATAGGGTGGTTAGCTGTATCTTCTAAATAACGCTTACTGGAAATACTAATAGCTGTGCTTTTTAGATTGCCATTGAAATGGGGGATTAGAGGATGGGCAAACAGTCTGGCATGGCAACAGTACAGCAATCCTAACAAAACCTACAACGAAGCCCCAAGGTACGACGAGCCTTGCAGCCATCATTCCTCTCAGACGCAGGACCAAGAGTACAGGAAAATGTTAAATTCCTAAACTCAGCTAAGAACAATGAGCATATTTCACATTTTAGCATATAGAATCATCTATATCGAGCAGAAACTGCTGTTCTATGCCACCTTTCAGAGGTGGTACAGAACTTTTGGCCACATTGGCGTACCATAACAAGATGGATCTAGCAGAAGCAAAAAGTGAGAAGTATCAATTAACAAAAAGTCACTCTTGTCATAAAGCATGCCTTTATTGAGATGCTTAGCATAGTAAATATGAAAAGATCCCCCAACTTGAAAAGGATTTGGAACAAGAAGCTGTTTGATATTTTGATAGTTTGTTTCCACAGGCTTCTTTCTCCACATAAACCTTCCCTCAAGCATCACTGAAGCTTGCAGATGATACAAAAGCCATTTTCACACCCTATTCATCATTTTTCACATAAATAAACATAATTTCAACTAACAAGTAATCTTTTAAATGATTAAATTAAAATTAGATGTTAAGATCCCACTCATTCATTTAGCTCATTATTAAAACATATTACCTAAAATTTCATTATTTTAATATCAAAACTCATTTTAAACTGGCAGGTTTCAACCAACAGCGAACAGATTAGGCCCTCCTGTCTTTAAAAACCACCAGTCCCTGTATGGGATTATCCTTTACTAAATCTGCATTCAGATCCAGTATTCTCTCACGTTTACTGTGTAATGCTGAATATAATTAGTGGGTTCCACGACAGACAGCAAGATTTTGTACAACATGCAAGACAAAGTCACCATACAACAACTTAGAGCAGAGATTGCAATTTAATTTTCAAAGTCTTTGGTATTTTAGGATACTGCATTTCTTTTATATCCTTACTGTTTCCCAGTACCTTGGAACAGGACATTCACCAGCCTGCCTGAAGGAAAGAAACCTTAAGGCAAAAAAAAAGAAAAGAGAGAGGAGAAACTGTTTGGCATTAAAATGAATATATTTCTTGGTTTTTTCCAAACTTTAGATGTATTTTGTGCTTAAAACCCTTCTGACCAGGAAAAATACTTCCGATTTTGGCACTTATGGAAATGAAGTTCAGAGCTCCACTGGAAAAGCATTGTAATATTAAATTCCCATTACAAGTTGGGCTCTTAACAGGACCAGAAGCTGGCTGTTTATGTATTGTCACCTCCAGTATACACACACCAACTCAGCTGTTTAATTTGCACATTAAAGTTTCCAAATAAACCATAAAAATCCCACATATATTAGCATTCATCATTTATATATTGGAGGGGAGAGATATATGAAGAATTAAGACAAAATGTCACAAGTCCTAAATTCAGAAGAGGCTGCCTCCACAACATACGTGCTCCAGCACACAATCAAAACTTTGAAGTTTTTTAGGGCTGCTTGAATCCCCTCAAACTCACGTATTTTAATGACTTCAGGCAAAGAACACCTACTATTATGTCATGCATAACATTATCCTTCATTACCAGAAAAGAAAGTAGAAAGCCACGTCTCATGCCAGACAAGACATACACACAACAGTAAGTCAAGACTCCAATTTAAAATTCTGCCTTAAAAAGGCATAATAGCATGAACAAAATAGTTGGCACATTTATATAAGAGTTATTTCAAAATTTAGGCAAAGTAGGAGTATTTCCATTAGTAGTTGTTGAAGACCACACAAAAAAGCCTGTAAGTAATTATGCCATGGTGCTTTAAGATATTTTTTAATTCTCAACTTTTAACTGAGCTAGAATAGGCTACAATCACTAATTTTAACATCATGATTCTGTTCTGCAAAGGTGTACCAAACAGCAGGATGAATATTTTTAGAAGTAAATCCAACCCACCATGCCTAACTTCAAGAAGTTAAAGATTTTTTTTTTTTTTTAAGATCACTTTTGAGGGCTTTTTGGTTTTTGGTTTGTTGGGTTTTTTTGGTTTCTTTGTTTGTTTTTTTTTTTTTAATGCTAAAAGGCAAGTACAGACTTGTACTGTTAAAGACTTTCAGAATCCCAGAAGTACACAGCACCAGGCTGTATGTACTGCTTACAGCAGAACTAAGCAAAGCAATGAGATTCTCATGGGAATCTTACAACCTGGTTGTATCTTTTTTTCACCCCCTACAACAACTAAAAGTAGTTGTCCTTTGACTCTATTTCTTAGTCTTTTTCCCTCTACTAGCAGACAGTTTGTTGGCACCCAGTTTCAGGGCAGAAAGCATGAAACACTGAGCCATGCATTTCTGCACTCTTTCTTCCCCTTTATTTTCCTTACACAAGCAAGAATTTCTTTCACTTTTAAGAACAGCTATTTCTGCAATTCAGTATCCAGAGTAAGTAAGTATACTTCTGTCACTTGATTTTGTGTTTCAACATTAAAACAGATATTAAAATAAATTAAGTCTGCAACTACCACTTTACTTCAATAAAATTAGATATTAAACCAGCATTTTTTCTTCACATGACAGTTAAGAAGATATAAGAAGATGTAGTATTTGTGGAATTGTATTTGCTTTACAACAATTCTGAGGCTGCACTCAAGCCCAGGTCCACCACATCAAGGACAACACAGAAGCCTGGTCCTCAGTGCTCAAATCACAGTTTAACATAATACATGGTGAAGCAAAGCAGCAGTTTCTGGACAGACAGTAAGAAGGCACTGTGAGAAGGTGAAGTGAGAGCAGAGTAAGTGTACACAATTCCCGAGACCATCTATGGACACAGTATTTAAATACAGCCTTTCAAGCTACAGTCAAACAAACAAAAAAAAAACACCAAAAAAACAAACCCCAAAACTTTCCTCAGAAAATCAATGGCAAAGAAAGAAACTGTCAGTGTAACATCCTCTTACCCCAAAACGTTCTCTTAATTTCTTTTCCTAAACAGCATGCCAAAGAGATGCAGTAGCTAGAAAGCACTGTATCTTACAGCCCTCAAATGCCGTATGGGGTATCATCACACCGTAAGTTTGGACAAAATCTGCTGAGGCTTTAGAGCTTTACAAAGCAAGAAAAGAAGAATAAAAGTTTAAAGCTAGATTTTAGCAAAGCACTTGGGATTTGGGTTTTCTGGTTTTCCATAAAAGAAAAAAAAAATTGAGCACAAGCATATATCCAAGTTTTGCTCAACTAATGGTTACAGTAGCAACTTATGAACTACGAAAAAGCAAAAAGGGATGCATTACAGTTTTTACACATGCAGTTAACTGAAAAGTAAACAGACTTAAAGGAATATTTACACCGTGGTGCATCACAACCCACAACCTGATATAGGAACAAGTGGTCTCAAACTTGGTAAGAGAAGGAACCGAGACAGGTCTCCTTGTGAGAGGAGCATGTAAGAATAACAAGAAAAAAATATCTCTAAAGATTTACTTCCCTTGCCCTAAATGTCCTCTCTTCTCACACAGTCACATGAAGAACATAACCCTTCAGGTTGGCAAAGGCAAGAGGAAGTAAAGCAAGTAAAGCTGAAGGCTGTAGCTTGTTACTGCAAAGGCGGCGGCAGATGACCGATTAGGATCTGCCACGGGCACGAGCGCCAGTGGCTGAGCTCAGTGAGTGAGTGAGCGATGAGCGAAGGGTCAGAAGGACAACGCTGCGTGACAGCTGGGCCACTGGCAGGGCCACACTGCTCCAGGTCCCTGCCTAAAGCAAGGCGGCCAGAACCCTGGCTGTGAAAAGCACGCCTGGGAGGAAGGGAGGAAGCAACGAGGTCCTCTGGCATAGCTTGTGGGCATAAGTGCTACGGAGTAAAGCACACATTATGGTATGAAAAGTACAGGGCCTCAGGGCAGCATGAAGATGACATTAAAAGTTAGAGTGCAGCTCCCGGGAGGGAGGGAGGATAAGGACAGAGTCACAGCCAGGACAAACAAACAAACAACAAATGGAGGATTAAAAAAAACAAAAGGACAACACTGATGAGTAGATCTCATCAAGTTTTTGTGAAGAAGTTTAAAGTTGGTAGTTGCACTACATGAGGTGCAAATCAAGATCAAAGTGCTATCAAGAAACAGAAGTGGCCCCTGATTTTTTGTGTCTTTATATATATAATTATATAGAGAGAATACAAGTATATACATGCATACATAGATAGTCCCCTGTGTCTAAAGCACAATGCAGTTATGCATGACAGCCACCTAGTAGCTCTTTGAATTGGATGCAGGTAACCAGGAATTGATCTATCGACACGCTTCGCACTATCCGTAAAATTGGCAGGAGGGCAGGGGGAAGCACCCTTATTAAATTTCAACAGGGAAAGCAGTCAAACCAAGGTCACTCAAGAACCTCGCATTTAGCGTTACAACACTTTACCACAGGATAAAGCTTCTTCTAAATACCTGAAGAAGAAACAATGGTTATGTGCAACACAGTATGAAGTTTCTGTGGTAGCATGAATCATCTCTAAACAATATCCAGGCAATCCATCAAACTGTCTAGAAAAGAAATGTGTATACAACACAATTAGATATGTTGAACAACCAGTTGAGAGTCCAGAAAGTTTGTTAACAGTATTTTTGTTTATCAGACATAAAATTTTATTACAGTATTTCTTTACATGAGCACATTTGTTGCAGAAGTCCCATCATATCAATGACACTGAAAAGGCAAGCGTGTCCTCCAATCTGTCAGATTTGGAGACTTTGCACTAGACTATTTATGACTATTCAAGTTGCAATAAAGGAATTTTTATCCTTGCAAATAGCAAGTATGGGCTATTAACATACTTGATCGCAATACCACTTCAGCCAGCACCACTCCATCTCAGTGCTGTACAGGCAATAAATATTTGTAGAGCCAGGAGGTGACTAGAGCAGCAAAGTGATTAAACTGAACGATAATCCACAAAAGCAAGAGAAAGATGGCAACTGCGTACGCTAGACACCACCAGAAAACATACATAAAACTCTGCTCTTCAGCACTACGTTTAAACAGAACACGAGGACGGTACTTAATTTAACTGGATGATCCAAAGATCATCCTGAAACCCCAGACAAACCATTAAAAAAGGAATAATTAAACTATGTTAATTAGATTCAAAACATAATATGTATTTTCAGATTTAAGATAGGGGCCAGTAAGTTCTAATCATTAATTTGGTTACAAACAGAAGGTGAAGCCATATAATGTAGCATCAAAACCCAACACGAGCAATAAGCTCAATTCATTCAGACAGCTCATTTTACCTTTCATTCATAAAACTTTTATGAGACAGGGAACTAGAATTAAATGAAATATAGACTCCAAACACCTACGTCAGTCTTCAGAGCATTATTGTACACAAGCTTTAAGTCTCTGTCAAAATAGTTGACAAAAGAAAAGACAGGACAAGCAGATAAAATCTGTTGAAAGAGGGGGAAAAATACTAAAATTAAGGTTGCTTTACTTCTCAACAATCTCAGCCATTTCAGCATCAATAATCTCAATACCAACTCAAAAACCAAGCGTCCTCTGTATGCAGTACTAAATATGCACACCCACTAGCATGTAAGGTTTTTGCAAAGCCTTCACACAGGAAATATTCCATGTTTTCGCTCATACTTTTCACTTCTTCCATGCTATTTTCAGCATTATTACCTCCTTTTCAAGATAAGAGGCCAACAACTGTACACTATTTAAAATACAGAAATACCATGAAATTAAGAGTTCTGCATTTTTTGTTTGCTCTGTTTCCTACTATTGACATTCTCTATGCTTGTTTGATTGTTTTATGAAAGTGCTAGGTTAATGCAGAGAAGCAATCTACTTAAAAGTTACTGTCTTCCCCTAGAACTAGCTCAGAAGCCATATTAAGATATACTAAATTAAAAACTGATAAATATAATCTAACACTATGTTGCCCAATTACTCACCATCACAGAAGTCTTTTGAAAGTCTTCAATCCTTCCTATCCTGGAAGGGTTTTGTCCAGAAGTATTGTCCTTTGGCATTAGAACAAACCCCATGTAAGGGCAAAACCCATTTCTCTCTATCGTTTTTAAATCAAACATATCCGGCAAGGCACGTCAGAAAAATATCAGCTGTTTGGGTACTAGATACACACATTTTACTTTCCTTTTTTTAAGCACTATTCCAGAGAGAGCTGCCTAAAAAAAAAGAAAAAGTGTTCTGCATTTTATTCTACCGAGTCATACGTTCCCTACTGTTTTGTCACATTGCTGTGAAACAAATGACACTTTCTTTAGAATTCTACAAAAGAACAGCACATTATTCCATAGGCAAGCACTGCAATATTAAACAACTGCCTAGATAATAACTAGGTAAAAACATACCAAATGCAATTGTTTATATTCAGAGTTACATGCAAGAACAAGATATGATCAAATATTCTCATAGGGGTTTTTGTTTATTACAAAGCAATTTAAGTTTATTCTATGTCTGGAGGTTCCCTACTTAAAACCGACAGAAGCACTGCCAAAGGAGAACAAGCAAGTCCCTGGTATCTCCAGCTGCTTTCAGTTTAGGCAGCAGTCAGACAAAACACCCATTCCTTTTCCTAGGGCTGCTTTTCTGTTTAAGCATTTACTCCACCATCCGTAAAGATTCTGCCGTCACCCCTGCTGAGGGTGGTATTTTGCACTTCAAAGGAAAAGGCAGGTGGGACAGCAGGCACCAAAACTCATACTGCACACTAGAAATTACACTTTTCTAGATGGAAAAAAGAAAAACCAATTCCATACTATGACTGTTATTCCTTAAGCACTGCAGCTTGAGCTTCATTTGAGCTAGCAAGTAGTTCTATCAGGATGAAAGGCACAGGTTTATTAATGGAAGTTGATGCCTTGGAAGTTCCACTTTATCATTTTCTGCATGGAATTAAGGTAAATAGGCGTGAAAAGTCAGAAGACTGTGTTGGCACTTGCAGAATTTTGACAGTGCTCTAGATGTTCGTTTCAATTCTGAAAGCATAACACGAAACTGCATGTACCCAAGTAGATCTGCAGCTTACTCAGCTGAGCATTCAGGCACCAGTATTAAAACAAGCCAATCAACAAAAACCAGCTTGTCTCTCAGGTTATGATTTTTTGCCTATTGCCTCACATCGATAATATTTGCATGTGTTAGGCTTTTTTAAAGGTCAATCTGATTTGCAGCAGGGAAGTTCAGAGGCACATACAGGCCGTAGGCAGTGTTAATGGGACACAGTGCCTTCTCATTCTAGGGCACCTACATCCAGAATTACTCACTCAGACCAAAAGGGACAATTATCTGCTAGGTGACTTACATATTAAAAATAAAAGTACTGTGACAGAGCTGATCACAAACAGCACCACTGTAAAGTGAAACTACCCAGACCTGTTGTCAATGGGTAGGAAAAAGTCAGGAAAAGTATTCCTTAAAGGTTCTAGACATAAAACATTCAGATTTACTGATGTAACTCAGAAAACATTTCAAGCTGTTTACAAAGTTCTAGCAGCAGGTACTGGAATTACAAAAAAAAATTCTTTTAATTTTTTACAAAATTACTTAAGTTAAAGCTTTTAGTTCCTCGGTACTGGAAGTTATTCTTCACCTCATTATAATAGGCATATTTCAACATTTAACATCATTAGAATAACAAATGCTGATTTTAAGGAGCTGAGATTAAAAAGGTGGTACTTAAAACGCAGTTCAAAATATTACATTA
>WEKW01009591.1:0-119685 GCA_013389905.1 Sula dactylatra
GTACTATCTCGTGGTTTCAGGGAGCATGCAAAAAAGCACGTGTTTCATATTTTATTGAATTTTCTCTTCTTTGTCCAATTCACATCTCAGCCTCCCTGATATTTTTCTTTATTTTTTTTTTCTTCCCCTGAAGGGTAAACATGGGTTATCCTCTGATAATGAATGAAGTAAAATGTAATTTGTGGGAATGATCTTCAAACTGACATGAAGAAGATGATTTTTTACTGATTATTTTACCTACTGACTTTCTGGGAAGCTTTTCATGGTTCCTTGTCTGAATACATGCTATTTGCTCCCAGCTGGAAGCACTGTCAACTTTACATCTCCCTAGGTCTTTAGAGTCCTGGGAAATGAAGCTGAAACTGAATGTTGTTAGTTACCATGCTATGATTTGGAAGGTTGGTGAATGTGAGGCAAATTATATGATATTGGTACACAAGTCACTTTTCTCATATACAGTAAATTGCAGCACAAAGAGCACATAAAAAGCAATTAAGTGATTTGTGAACCATGCTCTTGACATATTCAAAAATTACTAAGGTGAATTACTTCTTGTATTGTAAGATAATTATAGCACCAGTCTTCTACTCATCAACAATGCAGTCTCTTCATACTGGCACAATTGCAATGGAGTGCGGTATTTTTATATGTGGCCCACACTCTAATTAGCACACTCTAATTTCAAGCTTAAAAGAAAACCACACGGAACATATGGCTTATAGCGTTTTATGGTTAACAACTAAGCTGTGTGTCTCACTGTGAGACAAAAAGCCAATCTTTCTTTTCTTTGATTCAGCTTTGCTCCCTGCTTTATTTCTATCAGATAATTAAATAATCCAAACAAGATGAAAAGAGTTGCTTAATTTCTTTAGGAATTAGAGGTAATTTAGGTTTGAGAAACTACATTTTGTAGTATTTGAATGTTTTGTTTATAACAGCTTAGTTCAGCCTGTTTATTCACTTATTTCTTTTCATCTGCAAGGTTTAAAACCAATGATGGCCTGAATTCTGGCTGTATTTAATGAGAGAAAGTGCTTGTTTTATTTTGCAGTTAAATGCTCCATACTTTCCAAATTTTTTCCTTTCCCCCCTTTTATTTTTTTCTTTAAGCAGCATGCTAATAGCATTAGACTCCCGAGCTGAGGATGTTTCTAATAGCAGAGTCACAGAGCATGCTAATTACTTGCAGAGAGGTCATGAAGGTTGGTGAGAGACAGACTCTGATAAGGTGGAGTAATTGCAATATTCGTAACTTCCTTTTCTTGCTCCTTTCTAACTTTTTTCCTCTGAAATACTCACAAGACTGTGTCTCTATCTCCAATGAAGGATAAGATGCCTTCATTTTAACAGAGCTTTCTTGATGGATTTTTGTGATGTAAAGTAGATGGCAGTGCTCCTACTGTCTCTTCAGAAGTGAATACATTAAGGATAGTGCCCCACTGGCTCTTTGAGACAGGCCTGAAATCATCAAAGTCTGGCCCTCTTCTTTCCATCAAAAAGTACAAGCGGGGCCTATAGAGACCACAGTCTATGGAAGACGATAACAGTAATTAGCTTTTATGATAGATAAATCTTCATCCTCTGATGATCAAAGACAGCTAAAATTACCAAATTATATGTGGCATTTTTGCAATATGAATAAAACAAAGCAGCTTTATAATCTCTATGATCTTGTTACATAGTGTTAACTTTCTAAAGTGCATTTAATGTTAGTTTGGTTGGCTGTTTCAAAGACAGGAGCTTACTTTTGTGAGTAATATTTCTCTATTTAATGAATTGTTTATTCTTGATGCGATAAAATTATTTGTTAAAAGGCAGGAAACAAAGGAACAGCATAAGTGGAATAGGAAATTTTCACTGTTTTTTCTCCTTTTCTCTTTCCTTCCTTTTCTTTTTAGGTGTGTGCTTTTGTACCATTCTTTCCATCTTTTCTACCCTTGCATGCCTGTTACGGTCTTATTAGAAGTAGCACTTTCTGGATTTCAAGCAGGAGGTGGGGCTTTCTGACCTTCCTCAAGACTGGTTCTATCTGAAAAACAGGAGCAGGTGACCTGGCATTACTAGTGAGATAGCTGTAATTCATGTCACAGAAGACAGGAACCTTGTTCCTGTGCTAATAGCAAAATCTGTTCTTCATGAGGCAAAGAACTGAGGATCTAAGGGTCTAGAAGTGTGTTGCCATTTAGAAATCCACTCCCTTAACGAGTGAAGGCCCTATCCCTGCAGTCTGCCTAGAAAATATTGGGGTTTTTTCCAAATTAAAATATCAGTCTTTTAAGTAAGGAAGAATTCATTTTTTTATCTCAACAATGGTGACATGTTCCTAGGCACTCTTAAGATATTTTTTTCCATCCCAAAGTTGGTGCATTACAGGGCATGGGTAATGTATGCTTTCTTTTGAGAGCACGTGTACATTCACTGCAGTCTGTCAGGAACATAAGGGATGAGTGACTTTAAATGTGGTTATGTTGAGTATTGTGATATCTAACATCAGGCAGCTCATTTCTAGAGTTCCCAAATACTGTTGTACACATATTGCATGCATCCTGGCAGGAATCTCAGAACAGGATCCAGCATAGCCAGGGTGTTACATATGGAGCTAAAGACAACCTGCTCAGCCATAAAGCCTTTACAGACAGGGTTTTGGGAAACCATGACATCAGGAATAATTTAAAATGACCTCTTTCACTTAGCACTGAACTGCCAGTGTCCACGTGGTCAGTTCACAGGTCTCAACTGCAAAGCAGCAACTAAGAACTGAAAGGTGAGATGGTAATGAACAGCTAAGAGTCACTCATTAAGCGACCTTAGCTATTTCCCAAGCAAACATATGATTGTGTTTCAGGTTCATTCATGGTCCACTTTCATGCACACAGTAATTAAAGAGAGCTGAGATATCTTCTCTGGAAAGGATCAAGTGGGAGGGAAAGTGGGCAGTGTAGAAGAAGGTGGAAACCTGCAGGCAAATATGCACGCAATGTGCGGCATGAGCCAAGCAATGGGACATCAAAAGGGCAGCAGCTCCCATGGCTACACTGGAACAGGGATGCTGGCCAATTTGTAAGAGATACACGGTGAGCAGTTGGATCCTGATTAGATTCAGCATTAAAAAATTGCATGTGGGGACCAGCTTTTAACTTAAGAAATGAAGCAATGGTAGCCCTTACTAACTTTTAATTGACGAGGGATGTGCGAGATGTGAGATTACAGTTTTGGATTTACGCAGCTAAATGCCAGGCATTTATTTCCTGTTTTGAATTGGAATCTAAGTTTATATTTAAATTGTTTTAGAAACTTTCTAAATAAAGCAATACAATAAGTGTAAAAAAAAAAAAAAAGTAACAGTCTTTGAGAGTCTGAGTTATCATCCAGTCCTGATAATGACCTGAAAACTTCAGGGACAAAGACACTGCTTCTCTTGCTGCTTTTAGATAATAATAGCTATGCATTATTATTATTGTAAAAAATATGAAAATACACTATGTTCAATAAGGGAATAACTCTTGTTGCCAAGGTTACTGAGTAGAATACATCCCCAATATATAAGTAACTTTCAAAAAGAGAATAAGACAGTTGGAGAAAAGAGGTAGAAGAATGGTATAGTGTTAGGAGGTATATAACAATATATTTCAATTTTATTATCCCAGTAAGACAGTTCCTGTTTCAGTCAAATAAAGACTAATTTGAAACTCAGAATTACTATTATTTTTTGCGATCATAGTCTAGTTTTTTTTCAGAGCATGCTCAATTACTACTAGAATCAAAGGTTTTGTTATCCATTTGAGAAATGTTTGTGAAGATACTGTTTGAATAAAAATGATATTTTTGTAGCATAATTTCATATTTAAAAAGATGTAGAAGAAGGCTTTGTATGAGTTTACTACAAATATTTTTGTAATATTATTTGAGTGCTGTTTTAATCTATACCAGCCTATTTTGAGTTAATAGTCCTAAGTATACTTCTGCATCTTGACTGCATATGGCACTTAGGCTGCTAAACAAAGGCCCAGTCAAAGTCAGCTCAAGGGCAGCATCCTTAGAGAGGTGAAGGACTGATCTAGCATGAGCTTATTGTTTGGTACTACTAGCAGCATTCCCTGCCTTTCTGACAAACTACAAGTTTGCTGCTGAGGAAGGACTTGGGTTCCTGCTTTCAAGTTGTAGCTTGCCATTGTGGATATATAGTGCTGCAATTGTCAAACTGTCTAGGCTTCATGCTTTCCTCATCATTGGGATAATAATGACAAAACAATGCATAAAAAGTAGTATGAATGGGCAGGACTACAGCTCCCTGTAACAGAACTACATTTGCCCAAATAAGTATGAAGGCTTTAATTCAACTTATTCATTTCTCATTGTTCCTAGGGGAAAAAAAAAATTGAAAGTTATAGCTTTGCTTGTGTTTTGAGATATGTTCTACAACAGTGGATAAGAGGTATCTGCATTTTAATGTGGAAGGGATATACCTGGTTTTCTTTGTCATGTCTAAACCAGGAAGTGTGACTGTCCTGAGATCTTTGTGGAGAATTGATGATCCAGTTAACTGAATTATTAAAGAGTTGAAACATCTAGAATGTTCATTGTAAACGTAACCTAAGAGTTAACTGCACTTTGTTACAACTGTTTCCTTGTGGTTGTGGTAATAAATGGTTGAAAAGGAGCAGTTGTATAGAGAATGCTATACATTTTTCATCAACGACTCGGTGACATATACAATTTCATCTTACTAGTCCAGAAGTAGCCTTGTTGTTAACTGCTCTATTGCTATACTGTCTGTCTGGGCGAACAACCACATTTGTGAAGTTTTCTTTCATAACTAGTCATTTAATGCTGAGATTTTATCCATTCTAAGTCTAGTCTTAAACTATGGATTCAGCCAATATGAAAACACACATGAGGTTCTTTTCTAGAAAGTGGATTATAAAATAACTTCCCATGGAAAGACAGTAGATATTTGGGTAGGTAGGAAATACAGAAAGCTACCTCAAATCAAAAAGTTTCAAATACATTGAGTCTTAGCCCAGTTTACAGGTATTCAAATCAATGTATTAATTAATGAGTCAAGAACTGCAAATACTTTAGATAAACAGAGAAAAGTGTTGCATTGATTTTTGCCCATAGAAACAAACTAAATTTACAGCTGCAGCTATGCTTTGTAAGGAAGCACAAATAACAGGTAATACCAGGTGGCAGGCATATTTTTGTAATCCTGTTACTCTGCTGTGTTTTCTTGAGTATCAGATTGCTTGCTCTTTAATAAAGCTAACTAATTTTACTGTCTGATACAAAAATAAACAGATAAAAATTGCCTTAAAGAGACTGCTTTATAGCAGGAGAGCCAGCATTGCAAAATTCTAATGCCAAATACAGCCCTCATTCACATACGAGCTGCCTAAAGTGTAGCAATGTGGTGTCGTAGGGTGAAAGGGTGTTCAGTTGCTCCTAATCAATGTGCAAGATGTGTAGAGGCAGCACAAGCTGGAAAGCATTCCTCCCTGAAGGGCTGAAAGAAAATGGACCCTTCTGCCTGTCAGTACTGGTCCAGACACAGTACCATTCCTAGCTTAAAATGCAGTTTTTCAGCAGGTGTGTATTTTAATGATGATATTGGACACATCCTCCTCGGAGCACAGCTGCCTTTGTATTTCTCCCTGGCAAAGTGTTTCAGATGTTTCATATTCTAACACCTACAAAACAGATTATTGTGCAAATGGTAGTGTGCAAGAGGGAGACATCCTTTGCTGTTCTTTACCTCTCCTCCTTGTATGATCTGGGAATAAAGAAAGATTCAGGATTATTTTTTTCCTTCATGTTATGGTTCAAACATGTCCAGGTAGAGATGAAATCGTGATCTTGTCTTCAATAAGCCTCTTGCATAATTCAAGTTGCAAACTAGCTCTTAGTAAATCTTAAACAAACAAAACAAATAACCTCTTATAGAGAACAGCAGTAAGGAAGCTGAAATAGTACAGTGAAAAATCTAAAGATTATTCCTGTCCTACCAGATGTTAACCTTAATTCTCCTTCATAAATAAGTAGTGAAAATCAAATACTGTATATGAGCAGGAAGAGGCCAGGCATTTCAGTTTGTAACTGGCTTTTTTTCCTATAGAAAAAGAACTTGCTAGCCTGAAGAGAAGGTGTTGTTCAGACTGAATTATTTAATAGGAATCTACATGTGGTGTTCTTAACTGCTAAACAGTTTGTGATGTTAAATCTGTGATATGCCCTTTGTCACCTTTTGTGATGTTAGCTGATTGACTTTTCCTTTTTCTTCCTTTTTATTCCTACCTGTTTTTCTTGTTATTAAAAATACTTTTTTGTGCTATTTTACTTTTTTTAACTTTTATTTTCCTCCCTTAACAGTGATTTTAATAAAATGGGAGTTAAATCAGTGACAGATTTCTACTTGACATCTGTGGGACCAAAACTTTACTCTGGGTATGCAAACCTATTAGGCACAATTTCAGAAAGCTATTCTTTGCAGTTCTGATTCCTCCTTTTCTTCCTGTTCCTCCATGACCAACTTTTCACACACACAAGTCCTTCGAGGCCTTTAAATTAGTTATTAACTCACATAGTTGACTTCTGTCTGGAGAGAGGGGGAAAAAACCACCAGACTCTGCTTCAGTGGAACAAGGCAAGACACTACTGGTCAATGAAGCACAATCTCCATGAGACCCAGGGATCAGCTAATGATAAAAGACTCTCTTCAGTGGAATTTGTCCTACACAGATCTGCACTAAAGTACTCAGCATGCAACAAAGCCACTACTGATCTTCACACATGAGTTCTTATTCCATATTGTATGCAATTGCGTGTTTTGTGCAGATGTATTTGTGCATATCTGGTAAATACGCTCATGCAGGTAAATATTTTTTTAAATTGTATTATCAATGAATTAAAGTCATTACATTAAAATTAAAATTTATCTCTTTAGAGCAATTTTACATTCAATGGGTATACTATCAGATATATGTCCTTTCCATATTTGTATTATTCTTGATAGAAGTTTCCCCAAGATGTTTCTGGCTGTTAATTTTACCCTTAGATAGAAAACTGGCATTTATGATGGCTAGATTTAAANGGACTCAGATCTTGTTTTACCAGAGCCTACTGACTAATTTCAGCCCATCACTAGTTACTGGCACAGTCCTCTCCAGAGGTACCAAAGCTGACCTCCTTCATGTCGTCTTTTGAATTTTTCATTTTTCAGCAGTAGAGTAGGGGCAACAAAATGAAGACCCATCTTCTAATGAAGATCCTCTGTGTCTTGCATTTACTGTCTGTTGCTGATTGATGTTATCATGTCATTAATACCTTATCATTTTTATCCTGTATAAGTTTCTATTGGATGATAAAATTTTTAAGAGATGGAAGTGTTTATTTTTCTATTTTCTTTATTATCATTTTTGCTTTGGTAATCTTAAGTATTCCTATTAATATTTTACTTGTTTTGCTGACCCATAACATGTTTAAATCTTTACATATTCTTTTGTCTCCAAATGAGTTAAGTAATTGTGTAACTGGTGTGCTAATGTTAATTGTTACAAAGCTGAAATAGAGACCTATTAAATTATGACTTGTTTAGTGTTTGGAGTTGGGTTTTTTCCCCACTTTCATGGTATATTACAAATTCAAGACTTTTTGACCTGAAAGTTATAGTACCAGTTTTCTCACCTGTCTTGTTCTGCTTAAGTTAGCTGTGGAATTGAAGAGTCTATGATCTGCTGAGTTCTTAGATCTCCAAAAATAACTGCACCAAATCTCAGTCTGATTAACTCATACAGCTAGTGAACATAGCAGCATGGGCACGCTTTCCTTGTTCCACATATTAAAGTTGTCCTGTAAATTCCTATAGCTATTGGATTAAACCTTAATTTTAGATACTTAATGAAAAGAGGAAACTATTCTCAGTATGAAATTTGACTACTTTTCTTCACGCGTCAGGAACACAAGATAGTCATGCTTGCTACACACACACAAAAACTTATGTATTTTTGGTGTTATTTAATATCTTATTCAACAAAGAATCTATGCACATGCTTCAAATCCAACTGAAACAGGTCTCTAGTATTCTTTGTGATTTCTTTCAGGTCCATTTTCTACTGTTATCTTCCGTTTGGAAGTAAAATCCTTCCTAATCACTCCTTCAGTAGGATGAAGCTGTGCTTGTTTTGATATTACATAGTTTCTGCTGAAGTTAACTTTGATTTTTGTCATAAATAAAAAAAGTTTATCCTGTTCACATAATTCAGATGTATGCAGGCATTTTTATAGGCACACGATTTTGAATGAGTTCTGATGAAATCACAGTATAGCCACAAACATACTGAGAGAAACCAAACCAGTGTTTTCTTGCCTGTTCTTTATCAGTAGCAGAAGGACCCAGGCATAAGCAAAGAAAGTTCTACCAAATCCAGGCAGTCCAGCCCAGTGAATGGGAAGACATCCATCTGACAGACAGAAAAAAAATACTATATGATCTAAGACCTCTGTTTTGTGATGGTACTGATGAAGCCAGAGGATAGCAATATATGCAGTGCACACTCTGAAGCTGTCCTGAGGAAGTGGGGGGGTGGACGTCATCCTGGCTGCTCATCCTTGTGTGAACGGACTCCTGTGTGAATCTCCTTACAATGCTGAAGTTGCAATGGCTCCTTCTGTGCAAGGTCCTTCCCACCTGTATTTGGTAAAAGTGCCGGGCATGCTCATCACACCTTTTTAAGGAGAGAGCTGGCATACTCTCTTTCTGTCAAGAGACAAAAGACTTTTATTCCTTCATGAAAGGAAAAACACTTGAGATTTGTGTCTATTCTTTTACAAAAGAGATCCAGCTGAAAGAGGGAACTGGGCTTTGTATATGCTTAAGAACTTAGTTAATGCATATAGCTTAAAGTTGAGTTGGTAACCAGAAGTCGAAACATTACTACTGTGAATTACTACTTACTACATTACTACTAGTTCTTTGCTTAAAATGCTTTGTTTGTTTGTTTGGGGTTTTTTTTTTGTTCAGGGTTTCCTGTAAATATTGCAGCATGAAAAGTAGTATCCAAAGAAAAAGATGTACAGTTTTCTCTGTCATTTACATAATATTCATTGGATCTTCACTTAAAGATGTGAAAAAAAGCCTGTGAACCATTTGAAGAGAAAGAAATGGTGGTAGAGGGCACACAAGTTATTGCAGAAAATTGTAATGAGCCATTGAAACAGTTACGTTATTCCTAAATCCTCAGTGTAAGGTGAAAGCATTTACATGCCTTAAGGAAAGCAATGATTGCTCCAGTTCTGAGAGGAAACTCTGTCTTGCAACATCATCATTTTGATTGCTGACTTTTTTTTTTTTAAAGTATCCTTTCCTTTTGGCAATATATGAAATTACTGCATTTCAACATATGTGAAATGTTTATGTTAAATACATAACAGGGCTGATGTCTCTAAGGGTACAGCCACACTGCTAAATAGAAGAAGGCTGGGATGAAGTTCTCCTCCTCAATTGTCACCACCACTAACCTGTCAGCCAGCTCCCTGGCTCCACGTTGGAGTGCCCCAACTAGCCTTTTCTAAAACACAACTCAGGTGTACTTCTGGGAATACCTCATGATGAGGACTGCTCCCCAAAACAGTGTAACTGCACCAGGATTGTCCCCCTTCCTTCCATATAGTCCATGAGGTCCTGGCCCTCAAAAACATGTTCACATAACCTCATGTCGTAAAAACACTGTCTTGGTGGATCCAGCATGCCATATGTTATTTCCTACATGAATGGAAACCAAACAAAACTGATGGTTACTTTATTGGCACATCACCCCTGCAGAACCAAGGCCAGATGCTGTACAGTGCAGATGTGGCCAATATGCACTAAAAGATACAATCTATGGTCTTTGTGAATATAAGGTAGACTTGCCATGGATTGCTTGTCCTTAGATTACAGAACTACCCCTGGAGCCCTTTCATTTAGAGCCCAATATTTTGTGAAAGAATACAAAAGATCTTCTAGTAAGATGCACTTTGTTTGCTAAGATCCAGCTTCATATTCTATTACTAAGAAAAACTTTCTGAAACCTCTTATTGAATGAAAACTTCATTTTTGTATTCTAAAAATATATGTATATATATGTATACACTTTTATATCTATATATTTTAAACTAACCAAACTGCCAAGTCTAAATTGTTTTTGTTTTCACCAGGGGAAAGTCTAAGAAATGTGTCAGGTGGTAAAAGCTTATTAAAGTTTTGCAAAGCACCACTTTTGGTTGATATTACAATATGATATATTATGCTGTACTTGGTGAAGTTGTGGGAGAGGAGTTTGGACATGAACACAAAGTTTCCATGCTCCATCGGCACTAATTTTGGAACTCGTTCATTCACATTACTATTAAGAGTAGTATTCCCAAACAGAAAAAAGGAGAAATAACAAAACTGCTGTAAGAATAGTAAGTAGAGACAAGTGCAGTTATGGTTCAAAATCCAGCATTAGAACACCATCAACAAAAGTAAAAAACCCCTTCATGCTGCAGGCCTTTAGTAACCCCTGAAGCCTAGCTGGTAAGTTAGAGCTCAGCACTTGTTTCTACTTTCTACCAGTTCTGAGAGATATGCTGTAATACAAGTGCAAGTATACAATGTCTATTTTGAGATCAGTTTGGCTGTTGAGCATATGGGAGGCAGAAGGGAAAGCAGTTGCCTATTAAAATGCTTATAAAAAATAGATAAAGCCTTTCAAACTTTAATAACATGCTATTTGATTTTGTCAGCAGATAACCTTACACACAAAGTATTGCATACCCAGGTTTAAGAGCCTGAAAGTCATCAGTCTTTCTGTAAGGATTCCAGGAGATGCTGTGCAGGACGGCTAACTCCAGCACATATCAACAAGCTGCCAGTTTTGAGAGCATGAGGAGGACACAAGCACCGTTTACTTGGGTATGTGGATGGGAGCTGGATAGTCTCGTCAGGAGTGAACGGACTAGACAGGCATGGACTGGACCGTAAGAGAAAATTTCTGTACAGGCATATTCAGCAAGATCTAGTAAGTGAGGCATTACTAAATATATTTGTGGCCTTCTTAAGTTGTTCTGGAGACAGCTTTATGCCAAAACCTCCTAAATATTCACTTTAAAAAGAAATACAAAACAAACAAACAAACAAACAAACAAACAAAAAAACCCTGAGCACCTCCCAGATTCCTGGATGTATGTTGTTGATTTTCTACTCAGGCTGTTTGGGGTGGTGAGCACCTACTTGTAAGAGAGGAGATTTCAGGAAATGCCTTGAGGAAAAATGTTCATTCAGCCAGGTCATGGTCAGAAAGAAAAAAAATTCACATCTTCCTTTTACTTTCTTTTTTCCTGTTTTCCTTGGATATGTCCTTAACATGTGCAAAAGGAATAATTCCTTTTCACACACTCTGCCATTCCTGGAACACTAATGGAAGAAACACTGACTACATGGTTAGATATTTCTGTATGGTATTACTGTAAATCCGGTGTGGTTCATTTGCACTCAGCACAACAGTACTGGTCTTGTCCCCTGACTACCCTGCGCTGCTCCAGTGACGACTGGCAGAACAGTGGTAAGGTGATCTATAAATTGGTTACACGTATCTTCTAAGTAGTCATCAAGCAGACACTATAGCTTTTCTTATTTATTCTTATTCATTGTTTTGACCTCAATCCTGGTTGCAGCACTTAATATGATTTATTTATTCATAAGTTGTTAAACTAACAATATCGGGTTTAGTTTGGACTGCCCATGAGATACAACAAAGAAGTGCTGACATGTTATTGCTAAGGGCAATGGGCAGATTACTCTGTATTAGATTCACATGGTGCATTTATTCATCTATAAGCATTTTTACAGGGACTGTAATTGTAACACCTGGGCGATATATATGCACTATAAAAATGTTGAAAACTGTCCATTAGGACAATTAATTCTCTGTCCAGCTTCTGGTTTAATTGAGACATTGTGCCTTTTACTGTGCTACTGGTTTTAATTTAAGGCATGCACTAGGGAAAAGCCAGCTCTCACAGCTGTGAAAATATGTGGGTAGATAGTTGGATGCTGGAGGCTGAGTCTAAGCAGGAGCGGGATAGAGAATATCATAGCAGAAGCAGTTACAACATAGTTTTAAAGAGTATATTGTTTTCTTTTTTGTAATGACACTGGGAAAATTTTATTTTGTGACTAGTAATTCAGATAGAAAATGAAGCTTAAAGGGGCCTGAAACTAATCAAGGTTCCATTTGGTTAATAGTTCTGGTCAGAACAAAGGGGGGAGGAATTTAAAAAATGTCAAAACATATCATTTTGACCTTTCTGAAATGAAATGTTTCATTTCAGAAATGCCAAACCATTTCATTTTGACATTTGTAAAATGAAACTTTGACTTCTTGATTCAAAATGGCATTTTTTCCCTAAAAATTGATCTACTTTGTTCAAATAGTATGAAACGGAGGTAAAATAATTCCAGAATATTTTGAGCTGAATAAAAATTATAATTTTTCAGAAAAATCAAAATGAATCCCACTTTTCTTGCAGTTACTTTTTTGTTTGGGTGGGTTTCGTTTTTATTTTTTTTTTTAACCTATTGTGGATTTCTAACTGCATATTCAAAAAGCAGCAGAAGACTGATGTTCTAACCTTAGGACTGTGCTGCATCAAAAGGTTTAAATGCACGGTCTACTCAAAGAATACACATGCTCACTCCTTGGGAACTACATCAGGAGAAACCACTGAAAAACATGCTTGAGCTGCTTAATGTCACATTCTTCAATGTGCTTGTTAAATTTGAAATTGATTTCAGGGAATTTCCCAATCAATTAAAAGACCACACCAGCCACAAAGTGAAGAAGAATGCTTACCACTTCTGTCATTAATGGGCCTTTGCCAGCAGTCATCTTTACTACAGTCTTGGAAATGTCTCATCTAAAGAACTGGATTTCTTCTTATGATTTTAAAGTAGACACAAATATAGAAATGCTTGATGGAATGCCAGTCAGTGAATGAATCTAGATCAAAACTGATTCCTAAACTATAGCTAAAAATGCACAGGCACGTA
This sequence comes from Sula dactylatra, assembly GCA_013389905.1. Classification (NCBI taxonomy): domain Eukaryota; kingdom Metazoa; phylum Chordata; class Aves; order Suliformes; family Sulidae; genus Sula; species Sula dactylatra. Next base: position 13,067 of record WEKW01009591.1, read on the forward strand.
GTTTAGCTCAGTAAACTCACCTGGAATGAAGAGCAATACTGAGTTTGATATGCAGCCTTCTGCATTTTCCAGCACACATTTTTATGAGAATAGTGTTCTGATACTCCTGTTAGGTTTGGAATTGTATGGTGCACAGCATATGGTTGGTGATGCCCTGCCCTTGCAACAGAGTTGCCTAAGGAGCAAGGATAGGCAGGAAAATGGGTATACAGGTATGAAAAAATTTCTCTAGGTGATGTAGCAGGATAGTGGTGTATTAGGAAATCGAAATGTAGTAAGTTGTTGCACAGTAATGAGCAATACTTTGAAAGGCTTTTAGGAAATGGAAGCAATTGGGCTTTGCTAACACTAAAACTGTGTTTTGTGGGCTATGGAATTCTTTCAAATATATGGTTATATTTTTCACATAGATAAGGAAGGAGAGGTGGTGGGGTAGCCCTGCATGTTAGGGACAGTTTTGTCTGTCTAGAGCTTGGTGATGGTGGCGATAGGTTTGAGTTTTTGTGGGTAAGAATCAGAGGGAGGGCCAACAAGGCAGATACCATGGTAGGAGTCTGTTATAGACAACCCAACCCAGATGAAGAGGCAGATGAAATATTCTATAAGCAGCTGGGAGAAGTCTCACAATCACTAGCCCTTGTTCTCGTGGGGGACTTCAACTTACCAAGTGTCTGCTGGAAATACAATCAAGTGGAGAGGAAAGAGGAAACAGTCTCAGAGGTTCCTGGAGTGTGTGGAAGACAACTTCCCGACACAGCTGGTGAGAGGGCCAACTAGGGAAGGTGCCCCACTGACCCTGTTGTTTGCAAACAGAGGACTTATGTGTGATGTGTTGGTTGGAGGCTCTCTTGGGCACAGAGATCATGAAATGACAGTTTTCAATTCTCAGAGAAGTAAGGAGTGGGGTCAGCACAACTGCCACCTTGGACATCTGGAGGGCAGACTTTGGCCTGTTTAGGAGACTGGTTGACAGAGTCCCTTGGGAGGCAGCCCTGCAGGGCAAAGGATTCCAGGATGGCTGGACATTCTTCAAGGAGGAAATCTTAAAAGCACAAGAGCAGGCTGTCCACATGTGCCGAAAGACGAGCCAGTGGGGAAGAAGACTGGCCTGGCTGAACAGAGAGCTTTGGCTGGAACTCAGGAAAAAAGAGAGTTTATAACATTTGGAAAGAAGGAGCAGGCAACTCAGGAGGACTACAAAGGTGTAGTGGGGTTATGCAGGGAGAAAATTAAAAGGACCAAAGCCCAGCTAGAGCTTAATCTGGCTGCTACCATAAAAGACAATAAAAAATATTTCTATAAATACATTAGCAGCAAGAGGACTAAGGAGAATCTCCATCCTTTATTGGTTGCAGGGGGAAATATAGTGACAAAGGCTGAGGAAAAGGCTGAGGTACTTAATGTCTTCTTTGCCTCAGTCTTCACTAGTAAGACCAGCTGTTCTCTGGGTATCCAGCCCCCTGAGCTGGAAGACAGGGACAGGGAGCAGAATGAAGCCCCCATAATCCAAGGGGAAATGGTTAGTGACCTGCTGCACCACTTAGACACACGCAAGTCTACGGGGCCAGATGGGATCCACCCAAGGGTACTGAGGGAGCTGGCAGAAGTGCTCACCAAGCCACTTCCAATCATCTATCAGCAGTCCTGGCTAACCAGGGAGGTCCCAGTTGACTGGAAGTTAGCAAATGTGATGCCCATCTACAAGAAGGGCCAGAAGGAGGATCCGGGGAACTACAGGCCTGTCAGCTTGACCTTAGTGCTGGGGAAGGTTATGGAGCAGATCATCCTGAGTGCCATCACATGGCACACGCAAGAGAACTATGTGATCCGGGACAGTCAGCATGGGTTTATGAAAGCAGGTCCTGCTTGACTGACCTAATCTCCTTCTATGACAAGGTGACCCTTTTAAAGGATGAGAGAAAGGCTGTGGATGTTGTCTACTTGGACTCAAGTAAAGCATTTGACACCATTTCACACCACAGTCTTCTGGACAAACTGGCTGCTCATGGCTTGGATGGGCATACTCTTAGCTGGGTAAAAATCCTGACTAGATGGCCAGGCCCAAAGAGTTGTGGTGAATGGGGTCAAATCCAGTTAGTGTCCGGTCACAGGTGGCGTTCCCCAGGGCTCAGTGTTGGGGCCAGTTCTCTTTAATAGCTTTATCAATGATCTGGATGAGGGAACTGAGTAAGTTTGAAGGTGACACCAACTTGGGCAGGAGTGTTGATCTGCTGGAGGGTAGGAAGGCTTTAAAGAGGGATCTGGACAGGCTGGATCAATGGGCCGAGGCCAACTGTATGAGGTTCAACAAGGCTAAGTGACAGGTCCTGCATGCATTTGTGTCACAAAAACCCCATGCAACACTACAGGCTTGGGGACAAATGGCTGGAAAGCTGCCTGGTGGAAAAGGACCTGGGGGTGTTTGTTGACAGCCAGCTGAACATGAGCCAGCAGCGTGCCCAAATGGCTAAGAACTCCAACAGCATTCTGGCTTTTATCAGGAATCTCGTGATCAGCAGGAGTAGGGAAGTGATTGTCCCCCTGTACTTGATGCTGGTGAGGCCACACCTCAAATACTGTGTTCAGTTTTGGGCTCCTCACTAGAAGAAAGACATTGAGCTGCTGGAGCGTATATAAAGGAAAACAAGGAAGGTGGTAAAGGGTCTAGAGCACAAGTCTTATGAGGAGCAGCTGAGATAACTGAGGTTTAGTCTGGAGAAAAGGAGGCTGAGGGGAGACCTTATTGCTCTCTACAACTACCTGAAAAGAGGTTGCATCAAGTTGGATGGTGGTCTCTTTTCCCAAGTAACAAGTGATAGGACAAGAGAGAAATGGTTTCAAGTTACACCAGAGGAGGTTTAGACTGGCTATGAGGAAAAATATCTTCACTGAAAGGGTTGTCAACCGTTGGAACAGGCTGCCCAGGGAAGTGGTTGAATCACCATCCCTGGAGGTATTTAAAAGACATTTGGATGTGGCACTTTAGGGACATGGTTTAGTGGTGGCCTTGGCAGTATTAGATTAACTGTTGGACTTGATTATCTTAAAGGTCTTTTCCAACTTAAATGATTCTATGATTTGTAAGGTTTGTAGTAAATATTTTTAATCGTATTTTTATTGGTTTTTTTCTTTTTTTTTGTTAGCCTTGCCCCACCCTCTACAGCTAAAATTGAGAACAGCAAGAACTTGTTTACAAATCATGACAGAAAATATTTATATCTCTTATTCTTTCTTTTGGAAATTTAAGATAGAAAATCTTAAGGATTTTCTTAAGGATGAAGGACAGAAGCAGAGGAAATAAGAGGATCAATAGTTAATTAACTCTTAAACTTGACATGTAACTACAAAGTGGCTGATGAATGGTGAAATGATAGCTACCCAAACTCTAGTTTCTAAGCTTTCTAAGATAAATATTATGACAGTACTCAACGACACAGCCTTTTCAGATTTATTATAGCTATAGTTGTTGCAGTGCTCAATTATTTGCATTTTATGTTATTATTTTTAAGTATTACTTTAAACAGTATTTTTAAAAAACCCCAAATCTACTGATATATTTTGCAATTAAAAGTGAGTAGCAGTCCCCCTTTAAAATTATTGGCATATGTTTCGTCTCAACATCCCTGAGACTCAACTTAGGAAAGTAGTTAACATATTTATCTGTTTCACTTATTGGTTAGCCTGAAATAGCTGAGAAGCTCACCCTCTTCTCCAAATTGCTGAAGCTCTTCCTTATGGCTGATTTGAGAGACAGAGAAGGGTTTATGATTTTTTTGTTTGTTTATTTGGGTTTTTTGACTTTTTATATATCTATCTTGTGTATATGCATTTGTATGTATTTATACATATATGCATATGTGTATATATGTAAATATACATATGCATGTGTAGGTGTGTCTTTGAATGTAGTCTAGATAATTTGCAGGTGACTATGTTTGTTTCAGAACTGATCATGTGAAGTATACCATTAGCTTCGAATGATACCCAACGCTGCCTGAGAGTAGCCAGATAAATGAAAAAATTCAATGCCTTCCACATAAATATTTTAGCATCAGGTATTTCATTTGGAGAGCACCAAGCTCTGGAGGCAATTTTCCCTCTGATAGCTGTGACTTTAATATATCTCTCAAAATGGGACATCTAAATATTAGTGAACAGAGAAACCTCTAGTCCATGCTGAAAACTATTGGGTAAGACCAGACCATTTAGCTAAACATAGATGTCTGATAACATTGTAGATGCCGTGGGATATCCTTCTGCCTTCCACTTCAGAAGGGTGAATTTCTCAACTCTTTTGTATGCAAGCCCCGTGGACATCTGTTTGGGATTATATGGGTTATCTAAAATGGTATTAGACATCTATGCCCAGACAACAGATCTGCACTTGTTAGAGGTGCCTCAGAGCTAAAAACTTCCAGTTGTCACTGCTAATTGCTGCTGGTAACTTCCCAGTTCTCTTAAGATCCAGCTTGCAGGCATGTCTGGGGAGCTGCCATTACCTACCAGAGAAAAAACACTCAGAGCACAACAGGTGTACAGCTGACTCAGAAAGCTGTACCCAGAGCAGAGGCGAGCAAGAAAGGCTCCTGGGCTGGGGGTGCTGGGCTGTGTCCATGCTAAACAAGGTGAAAGGATCTTGGTTTGAGAAGTTCAGTGTTTCATGAAAAGACTGGTAGGGATTCCTGGCCTTAAGTTTCTGAAGAATTGTGGTAGGAGGGAGGGAGCGAAAGGGGGCTGACTTAAGTAGTGTAGATGCTTATGATCCTATTCTGTAGAGCAGAAGTGTGGAGGATGGGATAGACTGCTGGTCATGGTACTGAGTAAGCAATCTTGGCAGAGTTGGGAGCTTCTACAGCATCAGGGATAGCAACAATGCAAAATCTTATTTAGAGACTCCTTCCCTAATACAGCTAGTAGCCCATCTGTGCCACTTATTTCTGATCTTAATATACTATTCTTTGATTTGTTTCATTTATGGAAAAGCCTGTATAACATAAAAAGAAGATGACCTAACATCACTGCTTTCTTCCCCAGGTATTTCAAAAGAATTAGTGGAAAAACAAATTGTAAAATAAACTGGATAACAAACTTTTGCGCACAAAAGTGTCAGAAAAGCAAGCAGAGAAGGGAACCACAGTAAAATAATTTTGTGTGACTACTGAGGAGACAGTAATATCACATTTTCATACTCATGAATTGTTTTTTATTTGATAGCTTGTACTGCAGTGGGGAAAAAGAATCATAACACATGCATTACTCAAAATTGCAGTACATTCTAATTCATTTTGTGGATTCTATTTCCTGCCAGCCTGAGTTTCTAAAATATGTGTATCTGTGTTCAGATCAGTAGTGTTACAGGCCAAGCTCGGTCCTCAGATATTACGAGTTTTTGTAATTGAACAAGTTACATTGGGGTTACAAGTTACAACATGTCTTCTACTCTGTGCTGAGTAAGCAGTTTTATGTTCTCTCTTATATGAAATAGTTTCCTCTCTGTTTTGTTGAAGAGTAAATTTTCTCCAGTAATCTTGCTTATGAATACATGCCGCCAGTGCACTTCCACAGACAACTGACATCTGTTATCTTTTAACCTACAATACCTTCTACATGTCCAAAGTACTATGACTTTAATACAGATACACAGGAACTGATGATCTGCAGTTCTTAATTATTTGGTTGTGCTCCATGTGGGTAAATACGTTTAACTTCAAGCAGCAAACTTTGAAAAGGTAACCTTAATGCTGATTTAGGGATCTGTGGAAAAAAAGCATTTCTTGTTCAATGAAGCATTGAAAAAGACAGATCCATAATTTCTCATTAACTCAAGCATAGACAGAAATATCTTGCTTTTGCCTGCCCCTGTGTACAACACAGAATTATTGTTGTTTTGGTCTGCATTGGTTCAATTGCTTGATTTTCAGTGCAAAAAGTACACAAATACACAAGATATTTGTATTGTACCAAGGCTATAAAGTCAAGCATGGAGAAGTGTGCTGGTTTTGGCTGGGGTAGAGTTAATTTCCTTCATAGTAGCTAGTATGGGGCTGTGTTTTGGATTTGGTCTGAACACAGTGTTGATGACACATGGATGTTTTCATTACTGCTGAGCAGTGCCTGCACAGAGTCAAGGCCTTTTCTGCTTCTCCCCCCACCCCACCAGCGAGCAGGCTGGGGGTGCACAAGGAGCTGGGAGGGGACACAGCCAGGACAGCTGACCCCAACTGACCACAAGGATGTTCCACACCATATGACTCATGCTCAGTATATAAAGCTGGGGGAAGAAGAAAGGGGGAGGATGTTCAGAGTGATGGATTTGTCTTCCCACGTAACTACAATGTGTGATGGAGCCCTGCTTTCCTGGAGATGGCTGAACACCTGCCTGCCCAGGGGAAGGAGTGAATTTGTTTTGCTTTGCTTGCATACGTGGCTTTTGATTTCCCTATTAAGCTGTCTTTATCTCAGCTCATGAGGTTTCTCACTTTTACTCTTCCAATTCTCTCCCCATCCTACTGGGGGGAGAGTGAGCAAAAGCAGCTGGGGGGTGCTTAGTTGCTGGCTGGGGTTAAATCAAGATAAGAAATTAAGAAAGACAGTATTTAAGTTACCCATACATATTTGTTAGTCAGAAGTCTCTGTATGATCCCACAGTGGTTTTGTCTAGCAAATCCCTGTCTCAGTGTACAGAATGAATGGCACTTTTATTGACCAATTAGTCAATATTTTTATTCTTTTTTTTTTCCGTATGTAGTCACGTCTATTAACTGTAAACTGCAGACAACATTACCAATGCTTTCGTTAATTTTGCCATGTTCTTCAACACAGTAGTATCTGGAATCTTTGCAAAGACTGTGGCATTTAGATTCATAATATTGTGGGGATCAAAAGTATCTCTCAGATTTGGTTTCTCACTGAGACAACCAATTTGTCATTTCAGGGTTGTTTTAGGTTTGTTAGTATTGTAGTTAACTGTACAGACTCTCTTGAGAGTAGCAGATACTGTGAATACTCAGCAGTTCTGCAATTAGATTCTTAGGTCCCAGAAAATGAGAAATACATATTGGTTTAGTGTAAGTTAGTTGCATCAAATCACATTTGTCTCTTGCAACATTCTCACTATTGTCTGAACTAGATATATGCAAGTATTCTCTTTAACTAACAGAGGGATGACAAAGAAATTCAGTATTGTTCCTTCTTTGGCCTCCCATTGAGACTGGAAAAGTATAGCTCAAATAAAATGGGAAGAGGGAGCAAGAGAAGATGACTGTAAAGTTCAAACAGGAACAGGGACTACCTTCCCTCCAGTCTGCTCACCACTCTTACTCTTTCACATCCTGCCCAGATCCTCATCTTACTATTGGCAGGCAGCAAGGAGAGACTGAGCCCAGGGCCACTCGAGTATCTGCTGAAATTAGTGATAGGGAGCAAGAACATGCTGTGAAGAGATAAAATGAACTTTTATTTTAAGAGACAGGCTGTAATTCTGACAGTTGGACCATACTTCTGAACCATATAGCCTCCAGTCCCATCCTGCCAGTGATGAACACATCAGCCTGAAAGATTAAAGTTCAGCAAAATTATGGGCCACCAAAATCAGGGCTTTATAATGGGAACTGTCATCTAACTTGAATAATAGTCCCGTTCGTAATACTTATACTGGATCTTAATCTCACTTAAAGTGAAATTACTCTGGGGACTTAAAATAGGAATATTTGTAATTTAAATGCCTTCCGAGACTCTTTACACCTCAGATACAGTGTACAACGATGTCCTATGTGCACTCTCTATAAATGTGCCTGTGTACAAGTGTCTGTATGTCAATTTATATATTCCATGTATATTTGTAGATAAATAGTGTACAGATAATAGTGAAACCAAGGGGCATAATGGTTATTTCCTTCTTTAATTATTGTAAACAAATATTTTTTGTTTTGGAAACATCTGACAACACATTATTTTCTGTTCCCCCGTTTCACTGGCAAATATAAAAGTAGAATAGAACGAAGAGTGAGAGGAAAGAAAAAAAAAAGGGCAGAAGGAATGAAAAGTAATAAAAAGCAAATTATTGTTATGATCAGTTGTGGAGGAAAAAAACACCCAGGCAAAATAAAATACTTTTCTCTTGAAATGCATGCTACAGAAAGGACTACGAAGCATCCAGAGAGTCATCTTTGTTTTATGACCAGAGCTACCAAATACTTTCTGTGTTCAGGACTGAGAAATGAAAACACTGAATTTAAATTTTTCTCAAGGCTAAAACTTCTTAATATTTTTAGCATACATTTATACCATTACTCATAAAATTGCTCTTAGAGACATGCTCACAGGGAGCTCTCAGTTGGATACAGAATTTAATGCAACTTATCCAGTGCTGACCATAGCTTCTCCTCTTCAGCAAAAGCTCATCAGTTTGTGTAAATTATCATTGCTCTTGCATGTAGAACTTTATTATAGGTGATGCACATATCCAGACTCATCTAGTATTATAACACTTTCTGTCACGTTCATCCAAACAACCTCTGCCAGCAGTTCCCAGAGTGGCGTTTCAGACATGGAAGCAGAATTAATATGAACAATATGGTGGTTGTGGCAATACAACCAGGGAACAACTTCCTCTCTGATTAAGTCAAGGTCCTTTCTACTCCAGTGTCTTAGGAGTCCCTGTGCATTCCCACCAGTTTTTTTCTGATATGTAGTTTGCAATAGTTCAGTTTTCCGTAGTGTTCTAGGTCAATTGCTGTCTGTGAGAGAGGGTGAGAAAGGTGGATGTCAGCTCTTTGAACCTGGCACCCAAGAGTGAGGTGAAGATATACTCCTTTAGCCTTGTAAGGTACTGTATTCAAATATCCTGTTTCTCTGTGATTCACATGTTGTGAACTGAATTCGCTGCAACGTCAGCAATCACTTCAAAGTCCCCTAAGGCAGAAAGCCTTTTTCAGCCCACTATGACTTGTCAGATCTCTATTGTTACATGTCACTACTTATGCAGTCTCATCAAAAAGTTCTAGTGAAATCCACCACAAACATAAAACATGAGGAAAAAATTATTTTATTAGAGGCTTGAACCTAGTTTTATGGGAATTAAACTGTAGCTCTTAATTCCTAAACTTTAATTTTGAATATAAATGAAAAATGTAAGAATTTCTGACAAAGTTGTAGCTTACGATTTCCAAAGAAAGGAGTTTTTAAAAATTTTATATTTCAAATAATTTAGCTGAGAAACTCAAACACACATTATGTACTTATTTGCTTATCTGCTTCACTAAATGCATGTAGAAATTCTAAGCCAAAAAATTGCGTATTGTAGACTACACCTTGTCACTGTTTACCTACAAAATAGAAGAGAAAACCTTTTTAAAGAGCTTCGAAGTATTGTACAGACAGAATTCCCACAGTAAGACATCAATAGCCAGATTATGATCTGTATCACACTTCCTAGCCACACAGTCCCAGTCCCTTCACAGGTGAAGTAGCTGGGTTACTTACCCTTCATGGACAAAGTAATTCTTACTAGCTGCCATTACTAGTTATTTCTTTTGTCTGCTAAGTGTCACTTGTTCTGCTACAAAAATAGGGTTACTGACCCTAACCTGGAGGATATAGAAATGGAAACCAGGCAATGAGAGAATATAGAGAAGCAGCTATTTGCCATATCTACCTTTTCATACAGGGACCTTTTTACTTTTACAGTCTAGATTTTATGAGTTTTGATATAGCTTATTTATCTCAGTATTCACTCATTTTTTCTCTTTTCCCTTGTCTCTTACTCCACTGTGTGTTTCTGAAGCTTCTGTATTTTTGGTTTGCTCTTTATATGCTTCCTCCTTAATCAGTACAGCTTCTCTTTTCCTTCCAAGGTTCTTTCATGTATCTTCTGTAACTTTCTATATAAAAAGCATAGACAAAACCAAAACAGAAACATTCTAACATGTCTGAAAGAATATTAAATATTTTAAAAGCCACAAGTAAGTATATTCAGATGTGTCACAAAACAAAGTAAAACTACTAATTATAAGCTTCTATGGTTATCAGCAGCAACCTTGAGAACTCCCCTTATACACTGAACACTTTTTAATTATTTACCCTACTGCAAACATCGGAATTCACAGTGTCTCTTCTTTGTTTACCATTGTGTCCCCAAGGGACTAAGGTGAGGAGAATACAAAATCAATTTCCATCCTTATACCTCTCTGAGCAACCTATTATGTCCATTTGGAAGAAAAAGAAATGTGACACTCTAAATACTTTGGGGATCTGAATCAAGTTTCTGTCTTGTGTGTGCTTAAGGATCGAAGAAGTCTGAAAGATGGAAGAAGTCTGTTAGACTTCATCGTCTGGCCACCACCTTTGTAAATGCAGCAAATCCTTCTCAAATAGAGGCTGTACATAGAAGGCAATGATAATTGAAACTCCATCATTAGTTTCCCAGGAACTAATTGCAGAGGCTGGATAATTTTACACTGACTTCAGTAGCACCCTACAACCATGAGTCTTCATGATGTTGTTTGCAGGACAGTCTTCCTGATAATGTTTCCTTGAAAGATCCTACCTGCTGGTGATAATACCCTTGCTCACTGGGACCTGTGCTCCAGCTAGGCTCCCTCTCTCCTTGTGGGGCTCTTTTTCCCACACCTCCAGCCACACGTGGGGAATCTCTTGCAATGTGATGGATGCAGTGGAGAAGCAGAACATTTCAGCATATCTGAAAGTTTCCATTGGCTTTCCGGTGAGAAAAAGAAAAACATTTCTTGTTGTCTGGAAAAGGCAGAATAATCCATTTCAACATTGTTCTCAACCCCAAATACATGCAGTGAGGGCCAGGAGGAAACGCAGAAGGCACTGTTACTATGGCCGAAGAAAATAAGAATTATTTAACTCCTCCTAACACATCTGTGGCCCACACAACTCTCTGAGAAGCTTTGTTCCCCATTTCCTTCAGCTTCATTCCTCCATATCCTCCTGCCTGCACCATGCCCTGGGTAAAGCATTCAGCAAAAAACTGCTATAGGTGCAGGTAAGTAACTGGTGTGGGTAGCTCTTGTCAGTGCTGTGAGTGCACCCCCTTCCCCAGTGGTTTGCTGCTTCTGCTCAGGGCCAGCTTTGCCAGAGCAGCTCTGAGATACCTTGGTAGGGGGTCAACTACATCAGTCAGGAGCTGCATTTAAGCTGAGCATCTTGGCCCTGGTCTCTGTCTGAGCTACACTGCAGCTGCATGCCAAACCCCTCTGGTTCAGTCCCTGCCTGACTGACCAGACTGACATCCGCTTGATCTGCCTTGTCACTGTGGACTTTCCTGGAGAACTGGACCCTTGGCTGTTGAACCAGGTTGCTGTCACTGGACCTGCTCTGCTTTTCTCGTTCATGTAGTGTGGGACAGCCCTCCTTTTGTGAGGCCACAATGAGATTTCAGTGTGAGTTATGAAGCAAATGAATGCTCTGCTGAATATACAATCCAAGCAGGATTTTGCAGATGCTTTCAGATATATATAATGTTTTCCATGACTAAGGAAAAAGATGAAGTTATGAGTTATGGTAACTGAAATAACTGGTGTTATTCATGAAAACACTCAAAAATTATTAAAAAGATTCTATTGTTTATGTAGCTACAAAATTGTAAGGCAGGTTGCCAGGAGACAATCAAAGTCAGATATTGTCAGTAAAGGAGGCGTGTTCCTATATAGATGAAGCCAATTTCCTATTATTCTCCAACCCTTCTTGGTAGCACTGACCTGGTAAAGTCAGTGGCACAGAATTTTGGAAGTGTAACTGCAAGAAAGTGATTCAATAATTTTGGCTTCTGGATCTGTCCATCTGTCATCAACAGAGAAAGATCCCTTGGGCTTAGACTTACTGCTAGAGGTGGCAGCTGGTAGCAGATATATTGGTTTTACAGCAACTGCTGAAGCATGAAGTGTCTGGTAGCAGTAGCTGCCCAAAAGGGAAATGCACATCCCTATAACACAGTAGAGAGGGAACAGTGTGCAGGATCCTCTGTTGTGGGGGAACCCAGGAGATCCCAAGGACAAATACCAGAATTTGGCACAAGCCTACCTGAGACACCAGATTCCTGTGAGGGACACCTGAACAGTCAAGAAGAGTTTACTGAATGCATGGTGGAAAAGCCTCAGGCTTTGATGCAGGACTACATTCTACTTTAGTCCTCAGGAAGTGGCCATGTGATGAGACCCAAGACTCTGCTGAGATAGATGTAATTTATTACCCAGTTGGCAATGATGTCTGCGTATACTGGAGTGCCTTATGAAGGACTTCCTCACATCTGGCCTGTATCTGTAGTGTCACTTTTCAATTATGTCAGTATCTGAAGATCTTTGTGTCAGAAGGTTAGGTATCATGGTACTCCCAAGGACAACATTAACTGTTGGATTTTGTTCTGGTTTGTTTCCTACTTCATCTCTCTCACATGCACAGCCTTCATAGTTCCTGGGGGGTATGCTTGTGTCTCTGTTCCATAAACAGGGAGAAGGGGCTGGGAGCATAGATTTTATAGGTGTCTGCAATAAGGACATCGTTGCTGCGTGGAATTTTCACTGAGTTATCTCCTACTCTATGCCTGGAAAGCATTGTGAAGCACTCAGATTACAAAGTTAATGATCTGAATCCCCTTCTTCCTCTGAATGATTCCCTTTTTAATTTTTTCCTTTTTTTTTTTTTTTTTTTTTTTTTTTTTTTTTTAACAGCACTGACAGTCTTCCTTAATTTCTCCTTTTCTACTCACTAAAATGTTGTCAGACAACTTGCATCTACGTACGACTTCATTCACCTTGGACTAGAATGGTCCAACAATTTTAAGCCTATGGAAACAAGAAGTTATTTTGCTGCTCAGCAAGGTTTCCTTTCTTACTGAGGGCAAGAAAATTAACACAAATTAAGACTTTTCTTCAGGTGAGTGAGTGTTGGCATCAACTCAGAAAGCTAAAAATGTTAATTTAATAACCTTATGCAAGCCTATACCTTGGCATAAATTCAGCAAGTTAGGTACACTTTAGGTATATAGTTTTGTCACAGAGCCTTTGTTTGGCATTAGCTGAGCAAGCTTGATGTGCTGACTGCTGAGCAATTTTATATAGGTTTTTTTCTTTGACATCACCCTATTCAGCTAAGGGTGCTAACCTGTTCACAGTTTCAGCCCTGCAGATAGGAGATACTGATCCATTGACCTCATTGAAGCATTTACATTGATATAGGCCCTGGAAAGTAAAGATGATGAGTTTGTCCTTACGATTTTTTTTTACTTGAAAACACTCTGGTAAGCAAGGAGTACTGAGCCAGTATATTTGAGCACTTTGGCTTTGACATCAACTGCACTAGCTAGAAGTGATGATCAAGTGTTCTTATCAAGGTTTTGACTTTGGTTTTGATGCTGCTGTAATTCAACATCTTTCTTTTTTTGTCATCTATCTGCCTTCTAGATTCTTTTTTTTTCTTTTCTAGTTAAAGTTAAAGCTATGAGAAGCCTAACCTAACCATGGGAGAGAAAAACAAAGCTTTCCCTTCTGTGAACTAGAGATAAGTTGAAGGACTAAGAGAATGGTAATTTAATAGCATCCTAATTCATTCTAGGTTTTGGTAAGCCTTGGCTTTTTATGTGCTGTTCTTTCACTTACACAGAAAAATGCCTTGAAAGTTATATAAGTATTTATAAAGTTTTTTGTGTTTTTTTTTGTTTGTTTGTTTATTTGTTTTTGTTGGTTGTGTATCTGGATGGAAACCAGGTCAAATCTTCTGGACTGTGTAGGAAACACTGTGCAATGCTTTTCCTTCTGTTTTGTTTTATTTTTCTAGTGACTGAAACAGGAATTTCCTCTGGCTTGTGGATAGAACATAGATAAATGTCAGTATGCATTTTTGTTTGTAGTCTAGCAGTGAAGAAAGCTAGTAACTGGGGAGTTAGTGATTCTCGGGAATTTTAAACAAGAAAATGTACCCCAAAATTTTGATTTTTCCATTAGAAAAATCCAGGTATTTATTCTGAAGTCTTTTGCCAAATCTGTTTTCTCCCCATATATCACAATCTCTTCTGCTGTTGCTAATTTTAAGGAACCTGCAAAAGGAATGAAGACTGAAAAACTGCAGTACTAACGCTTGCTGCTTCAAAATAGTAAAGGCCCTTATAAAACATAGACAAGGCAGAGGCTTAGGGTTTCTCTGGTGTCCTGGTACAGTTGTGGGTTTTTTTAGGCCTCCACATGCGAATGCAGAGGGGAAAAAACCCACACACTAATATTTAACTAAAATCACAGAAGAATAATATAAGCTATAGAAGTTTTTATAAGGTGAGCCTAATATCTCTTCACCCCATTAACTAGGAGGGAGTTAACTAGTGAAAAGAAGGAAATCCAGCAGAACAGCTTCACAACTTCTGAAAATAAAACTCTCTATCAAGAGTCAAGCAGATATGATAGTAGTTAATTAACCTCAAAATATGGTGGCCAAAGAAAAAGAGACCTGGAATAATATTTGAGAAGCCAATAATAATGTAGTCCCCTTTGGGATGGCATTATCTGCAATGGAAATTTTGAAAACCTCTGAAGCTTATGGAATGAGAAGAACAATAGCTACCTGCTGCTGTTCAGGAGAAATGAAAAAGACATAATAATGCACATTATGCTGTCTGTGAATGGGACACATTCCCCATTTGGTGAAAACACTTTAACCACTGATTCTTAATGCTACATAAAAGGAAGTTATTTGCTTTTTCAAAAGAAAGAGTAAAATACACCTTTTCTTCTAATATCATCATCCATGTTAGTGGACTGCTGTTTACCCTGTCTATATCCCTCTGAACAGAAAGGCATTTATCAAAGTAGAGATGTCCCCTTTGCTTGGTATTCAGCTAACACTTATTTTCCTTAATGCTTTATGGTAAGAACATCTCTTTGAGCTTGTTGAGATCAAGAGGAGTTGAGCCAGGACCTTCTAAAGCCTGTGACAATGCAGTGGCTCAGTGTTACAGAGGGGCTGTGTCAGTGATGTCATGAGGGCTTTGACGTGGCAGCAGGCAAGCAAGATAGAACAGCTACAGAGAACTGCACCATTTTATCAGCATAGCCCACATAAGCCTGACAGATTTTGATCTGAAATAAGTTCAGTAAAGTTGCTGCTCCAATAAATGATTGTTAGTAAGCCAGAGGCTCTGATCTACTACCTTCACAGAGTATGATCTCAGATGAGAGCAGGCTAAGGTTAGTGATTAAATAACTTGGAAAAGAGCAAATTCTGTCATTGACACCACAAAGTGGCCAGCAAGACCAGTACCTTACCAAAGTCCCTACCTTGATATCAGTCTAACAAGTCAAAACTAGCAGTATATACGAAGCCCCTAATTTGAAATCGAGGTGCCTTTGAGTTTTGCCTCTTAAGTAGATCCAAAAAGCATGTTTTATGTATTATCTTGTAAGTGTGATATGCCCCTTAGCTGCTTGCCTGGGGCTTTGCAGAGTGTGTGCTTGTTATGTTCATGATAACGGCAACAAACTTGCTGTTGTTGTTAGAACCACTAAGCGACATCTGAGTTAAACTGTAAAAGTTTCTGGTGCCCTGAAGCATGGGGAACTGGTATTTCTCATTCACATTTCATTATGGTAATTTTGGAGGGAATCTACTGTATTTATCAGGTAGGTACCACATAGCAGTGTCAGAACAGCAGAAAAGGGTGTTGCATTGATTCTTTTGGTACTGCGGATTTTCATGTTTCCTTGGATCTACTGCTATATAAATGCCAGCTTGTGGTGGATTTGGGACATTTCACAGAAGTGAAAGACTGCCCTTCTGTGATTAAACACAGGAGTTAGAGCAAGTTGTCTCTCAGGTCACTTGGTATTGTAAGTCTGAAAAGGGTCAAATAACTGCCTTAGGAAGTTTTTCCAATGATCTCCACTAAGTAGGTTTATTGTTCTGAGAGTTGCATGTTCTCCCAGGCAGTCAGAGATACTGGCTTTAGCCACAAAGCCAATATAAGTAGCTCCTACCTTCTTTCTCTGGTCATTTTTTCTGTCCTCGTGGTTCAATTTTTCCTCCCACCTATCTGCTCAGCTGCACAAAATCTGTTCTGTGGTGGGCTGAGCAGGAAACTGGATTGCTGAACTCAGTTAATTAAAAGTACTCTTTTTAAAGAAAGAAAAATAAGACCACAATGTGCCAAAATCTGTTGTGACAGATGGCATCTGTTTTGCCTGCCCTTGCTCTTGTGTGCCTTTAAGAAGCCTCAGCAAGGTGAAGCCTCCAGAAAGACAGGGAAATTGTTCCTTTCTATAGGGATCTGTTGTAGCAGCTCAAAGAAGAATGTCTTGGGAGACTGCAGAATGCAGCTAGGTGCAGGTTTTGGGGACACCTTGAGACTGTAGTGAGATGCAGAGAGATGTCAAAGCAGGCTGGGCAGAGTAGCTCTGCTTACAAAGTCATCAACTAATTAAAGTCTAGAAACCAAGCAAGGGGAAAATTTTTATTTCTAGTGCATTTAACCTACTTGGTTTGAATTTTCTAAATTTAAAAATAAGGCATTGTGGTCATCTTTGTTCTAAAAATTCCAGGGCATTCTAGCTGTCTTTTAAAAGGCTCAGTATGAGAAGAGAGACTAGGCAGGTACAGGTCCACGTCAAAGTCATAACCAGCTCTTGTTATAGTGAAACTAAAGCTGTATTATGTAGCCTGTAAACTATATTCATAGCCAAAATCTGTCAGACATTTCCTAGTATGTTGTGCTCATCAGGTCTTTCCTGACAACTTTATAGCTTTTGCATGGAAGTATTCCTCTCTCTTAAAAGCTACACTTGCTGGTTGGCATTCCTCTTGTCCCTCCTGCTTGCCATTTGATCAGATACTAGCATTTATATTTTAGGTGTCTGTTTTGTCTGATGTGAAGATGCTTGCCTAAAGTGGGCTTCGAAGAATGGTTGGCACCAATAAAAGTTATACTCTCAAGCCAGGAAAATCCCAAAACAGTATTTCTAGGAAAGACAGAAGAATTTTTGTATGATATTGATGACGGAATGATGTTTAGCAATGCCACAACATGGCCAGTTTGGTTATAATCCCAATTCAGAAGCAGGTAGTTTAGAAGATGAAGAGTGGCAGAGTCTAATGCTTGCCTGGAAGTTTTGTAGAACTTGCAGAGTAAGGCTGAAGTGCTACTGGAAATCAGCTGAAGAAACTGAAGTGTAAGTAGCTATTGCATATAGGTCTGAAGACAGCTTAAAAGTAGACCCATTGAACAGTAAAAAGCTAACTTCAGACAAGCACTTGGTACTGGTAATAATGAATCCTGTCTTTAAGGACCATTATTGCTGAAAAAAATTCCACTAGAATTTTAGATACTCTATTGTATTTAGTTTAGGTATCTTTAGCCCAATACATGCTTTAAATGTATAGACTCATCTCTTGAAGTGGATTCAAAATTACATAGGAAGTCAAAAGAAAAATATGCTTTTGTTGCTGAAGAGAAGTATTGAAATAAACTGGAATTTTAGAGATTAAAAGACTGATACTTCATGGTTACCTACGTTAAATGAATCTGGTAGAGATGATGAAACTGTGAGTAGGAAAAATAGGCAATCATTTGTCAGGAGAGAATAGAGCCTGCTAGTAAAGTATGATATAAAAATACGTGTTTTTCCTCTTGTATTTTGCAGGTGATCTGTNATAATCTGCCACTATCCAGAGGTGCTGCTAATTATAGACCAAACTAACCAGTGAAAAGAGGTCTGCAGGTTGGCTAAAAATTCTTCTAAATTCACTTCTGTGAATTCCACTTCCAGAGGAATCTGTTTTCTACTTGTCCAGTCATCTACCAGTCAGGTATTTTTAATTCATGGGCTGAATTCTGGCAAGCATTGCTGACACTAAGCTGGTTTCAATGCAGTAAGAGAGAGGTGTCTGATGGTACTCAGGGTGCCTCAACAGTTTTCATCAGGGTTAGCTAGCTCAGAGAGCTACAATATCCCAGCTACTTTGAGGTACTCTTACCTCCTTTCATAGGGATTTTGTTTAATAAGAGCTTTGGGACTTGCGCTGGTTTTACTCTATATTTCTTCATAATACAGCATGATGGGACTTATCAGAAGTTCCAGCAGCACCCTGATAGAAATAATTAATATTACTTTGCACTAGGCAGTTCCTGCTTGCAGATTTCAAACTGCTTTTCAAAAAGAAGTAGAACTGTAAATATCCCCATGTTACTGAAAGAAAGGCAAAGGAAAAAAGGTTTATTATGTAGTCACACGGTGTGTCAAGGGAAAGCAAGGGCAGAATCCACATCGCCTGACTCTCACCTGATCACCCTTTTTGGTTGAAATGCTGGTGGCATGTGGCATTTGCAGAACCCTTCCTCTCCTTCTCTGATGCTGTGGTTAGGGCTTAGTGCATTTCCAAATATTAGAGAGGGAGTGGGAGGCTTAGAGAATCCTCCTTGCACCTTGCTATTTCCATTTCTTCTCATAATAACTCACAAAAGATCTGAGCTACAAAATATGTGAGGTAGAATACGTGCCTACTGACTACTGTAACACCCTGACTGAGAAAGTGATAGGATGTCACTTTCTAGGATGTAATTTCCAATAATCATATATCTTCTATTTACCTCCCCCTTAGTGATTTACTGTGTAACAACTCCCCACCATATATCTGCAGGGAGCTTCTCTGCTCACCTTGGTTTCTGCCTTTCAAGATGCTGCACTGCATGATGATAAGCTTCAAAGAGAAATGACTACTGTCGACAAACCCAGTCATCCATGTTGTACATTGCATTACCTAAATCCCAGGGGAGTGTCTATCTGCAGGTGAATGCTGATGGCAGAATCCATTTAGAGAAATGGCTGATGTTGCTCTGTTTATTTGCATACAGAAGTATCTGCAAAGCATCTTATTATTCTATTCCCATATTCTTTTCCTGACAATCATTCTCTGAGGACAGAACTATGAAAATGAGTGTTAAAAAGCTATGAAGTACCTTAAGAATTTTGTTTTTCTTAAAAAAAAAAAGAAGTTTCATTTCTACTGTGTAAACAGTAATAAATGAGAAGGTGAGAGACTAGAACTGAAACCAGGAAAAGAAAGATAATTTAATTTTACAGAGCATTTCAATATTTTGCTTTTGGCATTCTTTCTTCATTTGGTATAAAAATATTTCTTTTTAATTCTCTGTGAAAGAAAATAGAAACGTGGACTCTGGGAGCCCTCTGTCACTAGCTCAGAAGCAGCCCACCTCATATTTTTCCCCAGAGCTGTGAAATGCTGAAGCCTCAGGAGCAGTCAATCTGTCTTCTCAAGAACTGTTTGGCTAAATTCTCAGGGAACTGGTTGATGTCCAGCAAACTCCCTTAGCACTGTGGCAGTGTTGAAATATCTCTGCATCTCGTTTCAAGTTCAGGAAAAAAGTGAATTCTAGTAAAAAAAAAAGGTTATATTTGTTCAAACTTGCTGCAAAGAGAAATGACCTTGAGTATTTAGTTAAGTCTTAAAAATGAAGTAGTCATCATATAGACAAAACTGGGAGCAGGCAAATTCTGAGGTACATTAATGGTCCTTTACACCAGTGTGTATAAATAGGCATTAATGGGGCCACAAACTGCTTCCAGAGAAACAGCCTTAGAGTGTATGACTGCTCTGGCTGACAAAATATCTTGTTTAGGACCTCTAGACTAGCTCACAATGTAAAGGATGTGTCAGGGTGAGAGTGGGTAACAGGAGGAAGGGAATGAGTTGGGTCTAGGGAACACAGTTATTTCTACTTTCTAGAGCCTGAGTTCCTGCAGGAAAATAGAGAAATACCACAAAGTAGCGTTTGCCTGTCACTGCTTGGAGCAGGAGGAAAGACATGAGAAGTACGGCCTTAATTTCCAGCAAACAAATTGTTTTTTAGACAGGTGAGGTAAGAAGCCTTCAAGTCCTTTAGGGTATTCAGGAAGAATACCCAACTGATACCAAGCCTGCCTAACCATGCACCTCATTGAAAGTCTAATTTCTAATGTGTGCAGAGGCAGGAAGATTACAATTTCAATAAAAGCTGTAGGCTTTTTTCTTCACTGTAGCTCATCTATTTTAGATGTTTCTCAGTGGTATGAGAGTCAATTAATTAATGTCATGCAATGAGGTATGTTAAAGCCCAGAGCCCAGCCTAGTAAACAACGTTTACCTTCACAGTTTCTTGTTCTTGAGGGCTTTAAGGGATGCTTCGAGCACTCTGCACAGGTGTTGTTGATGTCCATTATTTGCAATAGGTGCTTAAGTAATAAACTTCCTTTCCCAGTAGTCTATGTTCTTTCTAGTGGGTCCTCTTACTCTCTGCTATTAAGCAGACAGATATCTTGTATTTCTAACAGAACTTACCATTTTAGTTTAAAAGCCTTGGTTTTTTTTATTTCCATTGATGTTGTCATGTAGCTCTGGGGAGAATGTTTGCTACATGACCCACATGCCTCAGAAAAGTATACTCAACGTCAACAACAACAACAACGTTTACCTTTACTGTGTAAATATGGCTCTTTATTGCTGTCAGCTTTAGTTAATGGAATACTAGCTTTGAACAAAGGCTTGGACTACAGAGTAATTTACTCTGCATACTAAACATTTTGAGGTAAGTCAAAGTAGCATGAAATAGAATATGCATATAAGCTTCAACCCTTTTCCTGGATATCTTTTTACTGAACTCAGTAAGACTGTGTGAATGCAAGATATTTTGCAAGGCACTGAAAAAATGTACTCAGTTCATGAGAAAGGAGGGCTGCTCATCACTGCTACCAGGCATAGATATTCTAGTCTGGAGTGGTTTTGGCTCCTTTGAAGGTCATTTGGTTCTCCCTTGGCAGCGAAAAATAAATACGTTTAGAAACATCTTTGTGGAGGAACAGTGCTACAGAAGCTGCAGTTTCCAGGTTGAGTCCTGCAAGCACCAGGAGAGTGCTTTGAGCCTAAGAATTAGGATTTTGCAGCCTCCTACTTCCTTTTTAGTCCAAGTGGTTGGTTGCTGAGACACCCAGGTGGTGAAATTGCAGCAAATACCAGCAAAGGTTTGCAGTACACAATTGCATTTAGAGGTTAAAGAAAGATAAAAATAGTAGTAACTATGAATATCAGTTTGCGGCCTGATATTCATATCACAGGACTTACTGCTCTGTGATTCTGGCAGCATCCTTGACTCCCACAAGTTTTTGTGCCATTCTTAGCCAAGAATAACTAACTAGTTGCATTACCAGTTAGCAGCATCTGCTATCAGTACCCAATATTGCATGTATTAACCACGTAACAGAATCACACGTGGTAAGGAACAGATGAGCTGAGCTGCAAGATTGGCTGGGGATTAAATTAATTTTTATATCATTTTATTTTCATTATTCAACCAGCTGTGCGGCCACATCCATTTAGTGAATAAGTGAGACTATTTTTAACCTTTGGTCACTAAATATATATTTTAGCCCAGCTTTTACCTCTCTAACCAAGTTAGTGGTTGCTTGCTCTTTGCACTGAGCTTGTAATTAATATCAGACTAAAATATGGTATGAGTCAAGCAAAATTTGAATTTAGTTTTGCTTTTTTGTATTCTGAAAGTTAGTAAAAGTTTGAGAGTGAGAACATGCAATCCTGTTCCTCACTCAGCTTCTAAGCGTGTAATGACTTTGTTCTGTGGCAGAAGTGTGAAGAATCACTCTTATTGGGGTTCAAGTATACTTGTGAGATACTTCTGTTTTCTGAGTAAGAAATGTATAGACAGAGATTTTACTGCAATCTGCAGGAAATACAAAACTTTGCCAGCCAAACCTAAGCAGTAAGCCCAGGAAGATCTGTTGATCCAGGAAATGACCTGGTCTGAAGGAGGTTAATTCCCAGCCAGCAGTAAAAGTGTTTGGTAAGGTGCCCTCAGCACCTTAGCTGCTGAGCCTGCAGCGGTCTCCGGGTGGCATACGACACACATATGTCGCTATCACACTTCAGCCATCCTGTCACATGTTCTTGCATTTTGGAGGGATCTCTCACATCTGGTTGAGCTGTGGGAAGGCTGAAGGCATTTTCCTTCAGCTATGACTTTCAGTCTCAAGTATCAGATGTGGACCCTGTTACACTTGTCGCTGCTGCCTCTTTTATTGTTTCCCCTGCTGGATTATGATAGGTAAGCAAGAGCTGCTGGGTGGGAGAAGGAGTCATTTCTACAGGGGCATTGTATGTGTGGACCTGAAAGCTTACCAAGTAACACTCATGAAATGAACAATATCTGATATATCTAGCTGTGCCTGTATTGTTGGATCTTGAGCCACAAGCGAGCTCAAACATGATTTACACCCTGTGCCCATATTGCCAGTTCTAAGACACCGGTGGCCACTTCTCCCATAAGTTCGTTGCTGCTTGTGATGTTAAAGCACCCTGGAAAGGGCCTGAGCTGAGGTCTCTGCTGAACACTGGGGAGTATGAAATTGCTGTGTGGCAGTGCGAGGGATCACAACACTCCTGGCCATGTGGACTGTAAGATGGGATGTGACAACCGGTAGGGAGTTCTGGGGATAACACCACCCCAGCTTTCCCTCTTGCTACCCATGAAAGCTCAGCTGAAACCAGAAACTGAGTCTTGCCTGTGTCTGAGTGGCCTGGATGGCAGGGTGGTTTGGACATAGATTCAAGATGTAATTTAGGAGAATCTTATGAAGTTAATTGCTTTTAAAGAGGAGAGTTAAGAAGTCACAGCTAAATAGAAGCTACCTCAAACAAGAAAATGTTTGTAGGACACATGAACTGCACTGTGTGGTTTGAGTTTCTAAGGTAAATGAGATGGAAAAAATGAAAACTCCAGATAAGCTGCATTCAGTTTGCAGACACTGTTTACTTAGTCGCAATCTGGAGTTTCAGTGGACACTAATGCTGCTAAGGATGTCTGGAAATAAAGCTGTTTTGGTTTAAGACCCTCAGTGCCTCTTTAGAGATCTGACCTATCTTTGAAAATGCAATTTTCTACAACAGGTTTTCTTGTGCATACGAATAACATCTGCGAACATTTCCAGTAACGGGTTTGAAATAGCTTTCTTCATTACCGGAACAGCTCTGAGGATAGTCAAATGATATTTGTCAGATAAATTACTCAAGATATTCCTTGTCAAATTTCTAGTACATTCTTCATGCAATTTTTTAATTATTGATTTGCCAGCTCCAGCTACTTTGATGGTCCAGCTTTTCTTAAGAATCGAGAGAGAGAGCTTTGTACAAACATCAGTGGCCATCGTATCCATTCAGTTTATAGCCAGTCAGCTCCCGTGAAAACTGCAGATTAAAGACAATCTGTTCTCGCATAGCTGGAACAGCAGGAATTGACTCAATAGGTGGTTGAACTGCTCTAAGCAATGCTAAACTGTAATGAATTTGTTTTGATGAAGAAAGGTGAAGGCTCAGGGCTACATTTACAGGACATCCGTGGAGCAGAAACTTATGGGAAAACAGTGAACTACCCAGAGACACAGTGGTGTGTGTGTGTGTGTTTCTTTAGTACTCTCTCTTTATCGCAAAAAAGCAGTTATCATTTCAGCTGGTTTAGGAATACACCAGTGCCAATACATTCTTCCTTAAGTAATTTCTATGGTTTAGCTTTTGTGAAGTCCATCTGTGTTTTTTACTAAGTCCTTTTGAATCTGATATGCTTTAAAACTCTCTTCCTTTTTCTTGCCTTGCACCTCCACCGATTTTAAATTGGGGCTTTCCCTGGTTAGGGTATTAAATTTTACAGGATTTTTACAAGATGATTTGGCCACCTAGCCGTGTAAGAGGAAATAGCACTGTAGTTTTTAAATTAGTTTGAACTTTGCATGCACATTATGTTCAACTTCATATTTTCTTTACAATTATATTAACTATAAACAATAGTTTAAAATAATTTTCTTTCACTTTCACTCTCAGTTTATTTTCTTTTTTTTTTTTCCTTTCCTATTCTTGTGGTTGTTATTAGTTGGTTAGGCAACTATATTTCCAGCCTACAAAACTGAGTTGAAAAAACAAAAATCTTCTCCCTTCAGAAACAGAGAGAACAAGCTATCTCTCCTACAAAGGCTGGGGAAACAGCAGAGGAAACCTGGGCCCTTGCTCTGTGGTTTAGAGCCACTGTGGCCCCACTAGTGCAGGAGGTTGAGGGCAACAGCTCTGCTTCCACCATGTGCAGAGTGGTGGGAAAGGAGGCTTTCACAACTCAGCGGTGCTCCCTGCATTTCAGGTGAAAAGGAGCAAATGCTCATTGGTTCAAAAGGCCATTTAGATCTTACAGTTAAAATTAAAATGAACAGGATAAGATTTTTTTCTTATTATATGATTCCTAGCAGCCTTATAACAAGCCTTTTAGAAACTGTCCATGAAAAAGTCCTAGACAGTATACAAAGTAATTAAACTTTGCTCTAGATGCTAACTTAACAGAGAAATAAACTGTCAGACTTTTTCTAATTAAATGTAACTTTCACATCTTACTTATGCAAACCACATAATCATATGTAAGCAGCTGAGACTGTCTCTCCTTAACTCAAAATATTAAAATTTCAAGTATAGTAATACCTTAGTAAGACTAAATCCCAATCCAGCTATAGGTTAATGCTAATAATTAAGAAATTGCAGGCATTTAACATTATTAGGAGTCAGATACAGAAAAGTGTTAATATTTTAAGAATGTTTAGAAGACAAGTGACTATAATATTATTCCATAAATATTTTAACACTACATCATCTTTTTTCTTAACATTAAAATGTCTCACAGAAAAGAAAATTTGTGGGGTTTTATATTGTGCATGTATATGATGCTAGTTTTATCCACCCAATTCAACTTATGTAACACTTGCACTATTTCATAGCTATGGCCATAAGAAAGTCTAACTAGCAATTTTTTCCATTGGGTTTTGTTCCAAATAATAATTTTGTACTTCAGTGCAGATAAAAAGAAAGGTGCCTCCAAAAATCAGTTCTTACAAATAGATTATGGGGCAGTAATGAAAAAATTCTTCATAATCAGGTTGCATTCAGTGCTAATCAAGAAGAGATTGTGTGGAAGGAGAGTTTTTAATTCCCTATATCCAGTGGACTTCATTCCTTTCTGACTTTGGTGTAAATGGTAAGTTGTTGGCTTTTTTCCATTGGAATAAACAGAATCATAGGTGCAAATGAACAGAGATAAATCAGCTGTCTGTAAAACTAGTATTTCAAAGAAGAGAAGAAACCCAATATGTTTAGGAGATCAGTGGAGGACTTCAGAGCTCTCCATTAAGCTGCTTCCATTAATCATCACCATTTTTAAAACTCTGAACAGAAGTTCAACAGAAACTAGATATTACTGTCTTTACTGGGCTGCTGTCTTTTTGCACAGGTGATCTCTGGCTGGGAAAGGAATTGGCGGAAGAAGAGAAAAGCATCAAGAAGCTTTGGTCTGCAATGAATGCCTGAAAGTTTTTTTCTTAAAACTGTGGCCTCAGCACATTTGTGCATATACCACCTTTTAACAGAGTAACCCCGTTCAGCTCTCATCAGAGCTTGCAGTAACAAATGCAGAGCCCATGACTTGAACTCTACTGTCAGTGGGTACTGCCTGCAGGGAACCAAGCACAAGGACAGCGTGTTCTCTGCCACCTGTGTTGCTAAGCAGATGGGCTGCTTTATTTCCTACCAGTTGGCACAAGGAATACTTGCAGCTCAGAGTAAAGCAGCATCGCTTTCAAGCTCCGCAATGTCTACAATAATCCCCAATTCCAGAGGAGGAAAGTAGAATCTGCAATCAATAACAATTGAGATAGGTGTTATGGTAACCAACTCTAATCTTGTTAAAATGAACACTGAAATAAAACAAAATACGCTAGATGGAAATACTGTAGCTGGAGATATAGTGAGCTATAGTAATTCAGGTAGCTGGTGAACCATGGTGTCTTTCACTTTGTTTCCACACATGGTAGATAATTACTTCATTTCCAAGCTTTGGTTAGAAAGCCACTGAGGCAATCGATAGGGAGTCTAGTCTCCAGACAAAGTGTGTTCACCTTTAAAATATATTTAAGTGTAGCCACTGCAAAGTGCTTCAGTGCACAGTAACATTTTCACTGGGTATCAAAATTGAGTGACTGAAAAGCAGATCGGCATTGTGAAGGACAAAGGTAAGATTACATTACTTATATTTTTTTGGCATGTTGCCATTATTTCACTTGTAGCTTTAAGGGGAGTAGAAATATCTCTTTTGCATATTTAAATGCAGAACATGTTAAAATGCAGGCTAAATAGAGAGCTACTCTATGTTCATTTAATATAACTGGGTTTTTAAAACATTTATTGTGAAATGTGAGAGAACATTATTAAAAGTACACATTTGTATGCTATGGGTAATTCACAGTAATAATGTTCTTATGGTCAGTTGAAATCTAGGTGGCATACAGAAGAAATCTCATACACATTTAAATTAAAAGTGTATTTAGAATGCATTTTGGAAATGACCCAACTGATATATAGCTTTATTTGTAAATAAATATTAAGGTTTGCCTAAGTTATCTAGCCTCAAGGAGATACTACCTGTTCAATAATGCTTGGTTTAAAGAAAAGCTATAGTGTCATCCTACGAAAACATGCTGCTGCCTACCACAAAAGCAGCTGGGAGAGCTTCATGATACAGCCCAATTTTATTGTATTTGAGAAGAGGACTCAGCAGTATAAAAAACAGATATAGAACAAGCATTACTGCATGACTTGGGAAACTTTTTCATAAGAGCTTAATTCTCACTGCTTCATGAAAACACTGGCTCCTATCACATTTGGACAGCTATACTTGATATCAGTGGTGGAGAGAAGCAGTTTTGTTACCCTGTTAGTTCTTTCTAATCCACATTGCCACTATCCAAGCAAACTGCTTAATTAGGGTAACCTCAGGACTCTGAACACTTCATCCCCTAATAGCTTGGGATTTGCCAGGTCACTGACATCTCCCTTTCGTGCATCTGGTCCGAGAATGTCAGTTGCTCCAGGACCCATGAAGACAGTGATACAGGAATTGACTTGGTGACTGCCTTAGCCTTTACACACGGAGGAGATGGATAGAGTGGTTATTTTGACTCTGATGGTTTTACTTGTGGAATAACAGTTCACTACTCAAAATCTTCTGAACATGAATTTGAGGTGTCAGGATGTTTCCTAGTGAGTGAAACTTTAAGTAGCTGGTGTTTTCTTTTACATTTTAGTACCCTCTAAGTCAGGATAGTTCCGTAATAATATGTAGAAATGTTCAATTTTTGAAAGATCTAAACCTAAAACTGATTTACTGAACTATCCATTTTCCCAGCTCTGATTAAGGGAACACATCCAATTACATAAGTATATTATTAATGCTCATCTGTAGCGTAGTAGAATTAAAATTGCAATGCCTCCCAATCACAGTCTAAACCATGCAGTAATCAAGCATTAATTTAGCAAGTTCATTTTTCCATTATGCTGTTTTCAACACAAAGTTACCATATTAGCATATGGTACCATAACATTGCAGTTCAAACCAAATGTGTGTTGGGCATAGGAAGAAAGATGGCTTGCTTTAAGTACAAACGGAGGTCACCTTTGAGATGCTGTGGTCCATGCCTGGGACTGCACCTATCTTTAATCACTTAAAATGGAAGATAACAGGATGTGATTGAAAATCCCTAAACAGTAACATTTACTGAAATGAACAGTAGAAACAGCATATTTTAAAAGCTCACTATTTGAAACTTTTAATGTTTCCAATGCCATCTCCCACGTGGCTCTTGCCCCAACAGACCATATCAAAACAGAACTAACATTACCACTATATTTATTGTGTGCAAAGTTACCATAAAGTGTCTAGGAGTCTAACTGCCCAATTCGAGTTATTCTTTTATGTATGTGCTGCTGTATTTAAATACCAAATTAGCAAAGAGGGAGAAAAGTGAGTTCTGGATTTTTCTCTGGGTTTCTCTGTGGCAAAGAAAAAGCCTTCATAAAATGATACACTGTAAATAGCAAAAAGGCATAGAAGGTTTATCTTTGAAAAAAATAGTGTCCTTCACAGTGTGCCAAGGTTTAAAAGTAATTATCGTTATATAACTTCCTTTTTTTCCCTTTTCTTCCTAACTTGATCCACCTTTTTTTTTAGTTTTTCTTCACTCATTTAGATAAAAATAGGCAAATCTGTGAAAATAATCCATCCTGTGACTGTCATTCATGCTTTTATGATATGCATTGCATTGGTAATTTTACCTACTGTGAAATTTTTGTTTTTAGCTAAGATTAACTAGGCTTCAAAGTACTTTCAAGGCTAATAATACAGACTGTCCTTACATAAGCAATCTGCTCATTTGTGAGGATTTTTTCTTTACAAGTTTGTGATAATATAGAACTGTTTTTCTCTAACTCACTAGCTGCCACTTGCATTATGCCATCTCTTGAGAATCTTTTCCATAGTGGCAACATGCAAAAATGAGAGGTGTGGTCACAATTCAGAAGATACATCTGTGTGTGAGGCAAGAAGTATTATCCTCTAATAGAATCTTCGGCTAAAATCCAGTACAAAACTAAGTTTGCAATGCTGTTTTTAAAAGATAAAAAATGTTTAAAGAACAATGTCTGTACTTAATGGACTAAATTTCACTCTACTAAAAGAAAGTCTCTTTTTCTACATCTACATTGTGCTAGTAGACCATGACTGTTCCCTTGGAGTTTACTCTCTCTGTCACTTGCTAATGTTGACCTAAGAAAAACAAATACAAGCAGACGCTAAACCATCAAATAATAAGTGAAGACATGCCAAATTACATAATTAATGGCACCGTAAATTGAAAATAATAAGTTAGGGAATGTAAGTTTATATTTTAGGTCTTTGAAAAAGCAGACTTTGACTTAATAAACACTAATGAGTACTTATGGGCTCATATATTGTAGGTATTTTTACAACCATGAATATGCATCATGAACTACATAGAAGATCTTGCGGGTATTTTATTGGAAAACTGTATCTGGATGGGAAAAATTCTGAATGTAAAATGAAATAATTAATTTTTTATCTTTTCCTTCTAATTAAACCCACAGTAATGTTCCACATTTTTATTAGAATAAGGTGAAACAGTTCAGGCAAAATAAAAACTGTCCAGAGCTTTTTATATCATTCTCTGAAATTAACTTTTTAAGGTCTTGAAGTTACTGTTTAGGTTTTTTTGGGTTTTTTTTTTCCAGAGGAAGCAGGCAGAAGTGTCCTTCTGCTCCTGAAATGCAATGACAGTTGTCCCCCACTCTGACTGTGAGCCCAAACCACCTTTCCTGTGGTAGCAGGATCTCCTCCCTCTCCTGGGTTACTGGAGCAGCTGCTGCCTGAACCCTCTCTAGAACTTGTAAGTCTGAAAGTATCATGCCTTATCTGACCTTTTTCTTACTAATTCTTCTATGTCGGATGACTATAGTAGTCATGCTGCATGTACTTGGAGACATTGACTTGTTTAGGACAAGACAGTCTTCACAGATTGTATCCGGAGTGTTTCCATGCAGCACACTCAGTGACACACATTCCTATAGCTCCCTGGACCAAGGCATGATGGCTACTTGGTGGGATGAAGTTTGCCATGCCATATGCGCTTTAGTTTTCTGTAGAAGTGATTTTTTTTTGCTCAGCATTTTCACCTCAGTATCATTCTGTTCCCCCTGTGCAAGCCTAGACTACAGGGGAGAGTCAGCAACGGAGAAGACAGCAACAGCTAAAGCTCAGAGCAGTGTGCTTTGCTGTTCTCTGTTCTTGGTGAGTGTATTAAGGACTGGAGGAGATGTTCACTGAATTATGAACTAGGAGCCCAAGCTTCTGCTGGAAAGGCAAGAGCCCAAAGTAGTTAAAATGTGACTTTTTATTCTACACTAACTGATAGAGTAGAGATGGGGGAAAGAGTATAAATGGACACTCCCTATTTGCTCTATCAGTAACCATGATTTCTTTTAGGAGCTTTTATCCTGTGATCAAGTAGAATTTATCTAGCAAACTATAGCTGGAAATAAGCAGCTGTAAGAGTGACAGTGAAAAGTAGAACATGATGGTTATAATTGATTCTGTGAGCGTGGGACAGCAGATTTAGCCAGTTATCAGTATCAGTATATCACAGAGTGGTCAAATAATTATGAAGGTCTTATGTCAACATAAATATTATTTTATCAAATCACATCTATGGAAACAGGAACAGTGAGATAAAAGATAGGTATTTTTTTTCTTTTTTTCTTTTTTTTTTTTAACGGAAATTTTGACAAATAGGAAAAGTCCAGAAAACCTAAGAGTATAGGGCTTGTCTGCATCTTCCAAGAAAAGCCCAAAAATTTTCATTATATTTTGGTATTTCTTCAGAAGTATTTGTTTATTTGAAACTACTTTTACCCTACTGAGACAAGTTATAAACAGAATAATTTTTAATAAGTTTCTATGAACTCAGTGTAACGCTGAGAAACCTGTTGTAGCTCAGCTTTTCAACAGGTCTGAAGAACACTTCTCTGACTTCAAATAATAGGCTTCAGTATCAATTATATCAGTGAAAATAAGCTGATTTATGTATTTCAAAAAACCTTTGATCCTGAAATAAAGATCAAACAGGAGTATGATATGCAACTGATAACTGGAGCTACGCAAAATCCCTAGTACAAGGTTGTGACTGTGGACTGTTTTAGCTTTCTTAGTAGATAAACTGATTTTTTTAAAGAGGTTTTTAGCACTTCTAAGTGATTTCTGAAGAAACAAATGATGAATGTAGTTAACACCTGATTTTTGACCCACTATGTCAGAGAATACCAGGAGAAAGGCTTATGTCTAGATTCAGCCATGATTAATCACTAAGAAAAACAATAAAGGAGGCAGTACGATCAGTCACAACAAAAACTGCAGTTAAAGTATTTTCTCAAACTCAAAGGCCTGATTACCTGAACAAGAATTTATAAATTCAGGCAAGGTAGCCTATCAATTACTTTTTAATTTATTTTGGTACATGATTTTGCATGTGTTCTCACAGTTTCCTAGCATTATCTGGACATGTTGTGATAAGTTTTCAAACTCTGCTTAACAATGCATTGATGCTTTTTTATTAATCATTCCAGAAAAAAGGAACCCCAACTCCTAAGTGTAGGAAGTAGCAGAGGAATCAGAATTTCTTAAATTCTTTGCTTTTACCTTTGTATTTTTCAAAACAAGATAACTATTTGTCTGGTATACATAAAGAAAATTGTATAAAAGTTGAATTTGTAGATGTTCATAAAGGCTCATTTGAAGTCTGATGTATGGGTGTACACATGGGCTTTGTTATGGTGTTACAAAAACCTTAATTCATGCTCTTCAGTCCTGATGGGTACTGACAAACCCTGTCTCACCAGACTGAAAAACTAGCACTGTAGGAACATACATTTTTATGCACAAGGGTGTGTACTGGGTAGTTTTGCTGCTATAAGTGAGCTGAAAATAAATGATGATGGATAACATTTGACAGTTGTGCACAGTGGTGTACTTATCATAGGCTATCCCAATTTGTCCCATGGGATTCCACTAATACAGATGTAATATGGCTTCCTCCCTGATTATTAAAACTGTAAAACCTGTCACCAGAACAGATTTATTATATAATTTCATAAAGAATTTATGACAGAATAGGTGGATAAATACATACGTGCTCCAACCACAAGTTAGGAACCTGTTTTTCAGTGAAATATACCATAGGTTCTCCTATGATGTAGTGCCTGCATGGGATCCATATGTTGTTTTAAGTTTGATAAAACCTGGCCAGAGAGGAAGTTAGGTGTTCAGAGTGTTTAAATGTCCTATAGAGGTGCTGAATGCAAGGTTGTGGAAGTTTTCATTATTTGTCATTAGCCCTTTTCTCACTGTTTTTTGCACCCCCTCCAGAAAAAAAAAAAAAGGGGGCTTGAAATACTTGTGGAGTTTAGAAAAATTTCAGTTCTGTCCAGTGTCCTTCCTTCTCAATTTTCATCTGTTTTCTTTATGGCCTTAAGCTTGTTTTAGCACTGCAATCTGTTTAACTGACTACAATAATTTGCAAAGTTGTTGACTAACTTGAAGAGATTTGACAATAGATTAAAGGTCTTCAGGATAATCCAATTTTCACACACTTAATAAAAAATAAGATAGCAATTAAGGAAGAAAGTGAGTTTCAAATACCCACTTTTGATTCTGTTCGCTGATTTTTTTCAATCCAACATGGTGGTCTGCAAATTGCTGTTAAAATGCTGCATGGGAGGAGAGTAAATGCATGCAGAGGTCATAAAAAGCCTTAGGATAGTTCAGGTAAATAGTCGAACAGCTAGGAGACATAAGCCTGTAGGAATCAGGTAGCCTGAATTCAAGGGCTCAAAAAGCTGTTCATTACCCACTTTTCATTGTTTAAGTCCAAGAATGGTCATTTCGGGCAGATCATGTGTTGTTTCAGGGTTTCACCAGGTCTCCATAGCAATGTCAAGCAAATTTTAATGTTCTGCTCTGCTCATGTAGCCCTTCTGCTAAGCAGTCCTCATTCAGATATTCTTCTAAACTTATTGCATGCCTTTAACTGTGAAGAAAACTCACAGGTCTTATGGGATCTTGCTGTGGATTTTGTAATGTTATATTTCCTCACTTTGTTGATGGGCTTAATTCCAGTAATAATTCTAATTTGTTTTTTAAAATAATTACTGAATTTCACTTTTTTCCCTTACTGTAAGTATCCAGGGACTTATATGTATATAAGTAGACAGTTTTGTTTGACACAGGTTTCTGAAAATGAAGATTAAAATGAATTTCATTTTTTTCATAAGGAAAGATATTTAAGGATATATTTTGGGCAGCTCCAGGATAAAAACTAGTAGCTACCAGTCTTTTCACTTCTCACACCTTTTACAATGGCATTCGCAAGAATCTTGCAGATAATCTCACTGATATCTATATCTGGCCTGTTCTTTCATGGGTGATAATTACAGAAGCAATGGAAAAGAAATAGTAGAAACAGATGAACAAGCATCAACTTGGATGGCACTCTTGGCAAAGTAATAAGGCAATTTGCAGTATCTGAAGAAAGAAGTGCATCTACTTAACGAGGGTCAGAATTATGCAAAGCCAGGTTAGTGAAGATAAGCACAAAAGAAGCTAATAGTGAATTTATAGAGATTCATTCTATGTTTTGGGGCTTGCTCCTTACTTTTTTCTGAGTAGATTCTCTATAGCCCTTGGCAAGTCTAAGTGCAAATCTACTGTATAAAAAAATGTCTTTTTATATAGTGCCCACAGTGTGCTGGGGGCTATGTAATTAGCTCAGCAAATATGATATCTTTTTGTAGGTATGTAAAACAAAACACTTTTTTAATGTTCTTTAGGCAGCACACGTTTTTGTATGCATTTTCTGCCAAATGACTTCAAGGTTTCTGTTCCAGCAGCATGCATAACCAGGCACAGCCAACCATACAGACCTGTGCAGAATAACTTGTTGGAGAATTTTAGCTCCTGGTTTGTAACCTACTTATACTTAAAATGAGACTTAGAGATGAATGGGGTTTTTTTTCCACATATACCTATGCTATGCAGAGCTACTCTTAAATTTAACTTTGCTAAATGTTATGCAAATTCAGTGCATTTTACTTTCACAGTCTGGAATAAAAGTGCTATGCTTTACTTTAAGCACACATTTTGCATAACAATATTAAGTACCATATATTATCTTAAAATGCAAAATGTATAAATCTATGTGGCTGCAAGAGCATAAGCAGAACATATTACTCTGTTAAAAGGAAAGCATAGTCCCAGCAGTGTACAGCATCTGTATATTAATCAGGCCCACTGGTAGCTTTGTTTCACAAAAAAGAAGTTAACTTTAACTTTTTTTGCCTTAATTTATGAAGTATGAGGAAATATTAAGCAATAATGGTCTCTAGAAGACAGCATTTAATACAGGAAGATAGTCACATTTTTATACTAGGCTAAAAGAAAAGCCATAAAGTTTTCAAATTTATAATGCTGCAGCACAGATAAACTCCTGAAATGATAATTTAGCTGTTTCTCTGTCAGTCAAAAATAGCAGTTACTGTTCAGTAATCAGATCCTAGTTCTCAGTTTGTCCCTCCTAAAAAATGAAAACCTCAAAGTTTTCTTAATTAAGCAGCCAAATTTCCATTAGTGTAAGGAAAGCTTTAGAAGATAGAAAGAGAGCTGTTGACTATGCACGAACCCCTTCTCATGACTTTATGCTTTGTGGAATTGGGCAGTGGCAGGGCCAGGGGAGCCCCCAAACTGGTGCTGAGGAAAGCAGCAGGCAATTATTTAATTTAAGGAAGAAGAATTACTTTTTAACCCCCTCAAATAGGCAATAGGATTTGCCAAAGAAGGTAGTGGCTACTGTCATAGATGTGGGAATGAAGAGGGAAGCAGCAGGCTGCCCTTTCCTTTTCTGGAAACCCAGAGGAGAAAGGAGAAAACATGGATGCTGCTGCAGAGGACACTGGGCATGGGCTTTGAGAATTACACCATTTGCTGAAATTTCAGTCTCTTTCCCAATGAAGTGCTTATGATACAGGACAATCAGTGCCCATCTCCCTTTTTTTTGACTCCTCCACCACACAGGAAAATCAAAACAGTCCTGGGCCAAATGCTAGGGTGCTGTGGAAAATGTGCAAAAGAAGGAAGAGAGGGGTGGCCTGAACAGTTTCCATTCACTCAATTAATAATCCTGGTTTGAGCCTTGATCTTTAAAAGTGTGTGTGGATTTACTAAAATCAAACAAAATTTGTTTTTTTTTCTTTCTACTTTTCTAAATAAAGTCTTGGTTTCAGGAGGATGCAGACAAGGTCCCAGCTGTAGAAATAGTTGCTCCCACTAGGAGTGGCTCCACAGGACATTGACTCTTGTAACTTTATATAATTATGAAATTAAACAAGAGCTGAAGGGTTTTATTTTACCATACCTGTAAAACTATTTTTGCTAGATTGGTTTTGAGTTATAATATTACATTGTTTATACAATATAGAGTCTGTGAGCTTAGTTAATTAAACAACATGGTTTCTCTGTACCGCTCCTTCCCTCTCACACTTTTTCCCCTCATCCAGCATGGGGTTCTCATGGGCTGTAGTCCTTTAAGGTTGTCCATCTGTTCCATCATGGTCTTTCCAGGGGCTGCAGGGGATCCCTGCTCCACACATGGCACACCTCTTCCCCCTTCTCCTTCTTTCACCTTGGTGCGCACAGAACTGTTTCTCACACTTTTTTCCTCTCTCTGATGTGCAGTGTTTTGCACTTTCTTACATACATTTATGTCGAAGCTGCCTCTGCAGCCTCCTGCTGCCAGCACCTGGGCACCTGCACCCAATATGCTCACTCAGACACCAGCACTGAGATCTAGGAGAACTTCTTGAGTATGTAGACCAACTTAGCAAAATGTAGAGATACATAGCTCCACTTACTGTCACATGACGTGCTCAGGACTTTGTATAAATCATAATGTACACCCACAACCTTCCTTTCTATGGTATCCACTTTTTTTAAAAGATATTCCCTTAAGCCTGAATTGAAGGTTTTTCCAAAGACCTGGGAAAAGTTTAGAGTTTGAAAAGATGTTCTTAGATGTAATTTTCATATGTAGCATTTTCTTCTTATGCCACTTAGGCCCTGTGCTTAGGGACGGTAAGCATGGGCAAGCAATCTAAAAAACTCTAAACAGTGGAGCATTAGAACAGAAACGTGTGGGGATTTGTTTTTGTTTTGTTGCCACGGAATATGAAGAGAGAAGGGAGAATATAGGATAGGATATAGAATAAATTTTTCCTACACTTCAGACAGAAATATGTATTTAAGAGGTATCGGTCTGAGCATCATGATAAAGAACTAAAAATCTTCCCTTGGAGTATCTGAAAGAGGAATGTGTTTAACTTACGTTGCCAAGGTAACACCAACAGCACTTGCAGACCCCTTGAGTGCTTTATTTTCCATTCTTTAATATTTGCCTGGTTTGTTGAGCAGAGTCGCACACCCATGAGAGTGTTCGCAAGGGCCAACGGGTCACTGCTGAAACCTACCCATTAGATCCCTCCACTGCTCTGAGGTGATCTTGTAGCTATGTGAGAAAATAGGTCGTTTGAATTTTTTTTTCAAGCATGACAGGTTTGAAAAGCCCTGTCTAAAATAATTTTTGCAAAGTTTACTTGACACTTACAATGCACTTTGGAGCAAGGGAAGGGGAGAAAGAATTAAAGCCACAAAAAATGAGCTTTGTTCCTTTTGTTTTCTACCATGAGCAGAATGTCATTGTACTGGACACCACACAGAATACAGAATTAAAGCAGGGTTTTTAAATACTCCTTTGTAATGCAAGTGGCTCTACATGCCTACTTTTCCACCAAGTCTTTGCTGACACAGCTATAGAAATAATTTCACAATTATTCTGTTTATTCACTATAGTGCACTAATTCCCTCTCTAAGTCTTTACTGCACATTAAATAATATGTGTCCATAAATTAGTTGCAAAAATACACTAGCAAAATAATTAGCTTTCTGGACCAGTCTCTGCATTTTTCATCAGAATAGTTGCAGCCTCTACATTGGATTTCACAGTATGGTGACTATAGCTGCAGGAACACTGTGGGGCTCTATTTGTGAGAAGTCTCATGAATTGAATCCCATGGTTCTGTCCACAGGGGGTGACTAGCAATGAACCAGCCCCTGTATATTAAAATATATTGAAGTATATTTTCAAGGGCAACTGCCAAATGGTTTTTCCTTTTCACAATTAACAGCTAACTTCTCCTGCTCCCCTCAAAGGCACAAGCCTCTTATTTAACTCCATGACTTAACTTTGACTATTTCAACAGGCTCAGTGGTATGAGTGTCTTCCCTTCTGTGACTAGCTGTCTTTTGGCCTGAATCTTTTAGAATTTTTTTGTCATCGATTGTGGGCAAATATCCATTGTCTACTTTTACTAATATATACAGCCTGGAATGTAAGCCACTACATTTTATGAGCAGGATCAACAGGCATAGTTAATGTACTTTATTAAATACCAACTGGAATACACAGAATGTGTCTTCATTGGCATTTTAGTTCCGATCAGAAATGTGCTTTAGCAGCGAAACTCTTAAAATCATTTCCTGTACTATGGTCTTAGAGCAGATGGACTGGATTTCTGTTGGGTGAAATAAACTGGATGATGCACTCCAGGAACATTCATAATCCTCTCTGATCTCTTACAGTCATTTAGTCAACAGGACAAGAATAGAGTTAATCTGAAGTAAAAAAATTAAATATAGTCTAGATACCAAGTCCTTAGAAGTAACTGTTTCACTCCATAGAACTGTGTAAGATGGACTGAGCCAATACTAAGTCTCATTGAAATCAATGGCACTGATCATTTCCCCAAATGCTGGGAGAAATGAAGTCGTTATTTTCTGAACTGACCAAGAATTTGCATCACTTACAAGACAAATAATAATTTAAAACTTTGGTTTAAATAGGGTTGCTTTCTACTATAAAGTTCTAAATAACTCAGTGTAATTTCTTTCTGTATAAAAATCAGTCTGAAATCATAGCGTCCCTTGAAAAATTCAAGTATTTCTGGTTTGACTAAACAAAAAACAGTAACAAAAAACCTTATGTTATTTTGATAAATTTGCACACAGTTTTAGGGAGAAAATAAAACTTGAAAAACAGGTAAAGTTTCTATAGTTTCATAAAAACTGATTTGGCTCAACTGGAATTATAGATGAAGGTTTTATGCATCTTCTCTCCTAGTCATTCCTTTTTTGTGTGTGTTGTCGCCTTCCAACATAAAATTCTGACTGAAGAGTTGGATAAAGGGTAGTGTGCTCCAAATTGCTGGGAAAGTACATTACTTGTCTGACAGCTGACCTGCCATTTATAATTAATATCAGAACAGCAGTAAACCAAAATGACTACTTTTCCACCTGATATGACTTGTCTTCTGTCTTGTCCTTTTTAAACCTCTTTCAACACACTATATCTATTGGCATATCCTTCTAAAATCCCTTCCAGTACTGTGTTTTGAACTTTTTAGCTAGTTGATTCCATTTTCTCACAGTGTAGTTTTGTTTAATTGAACAATGTTCTCTTAATTAAGAAATAATTAAAGTGGAATTTCACTTAAAATACCTAGATCTTACCTTCTTTCCGGTTTTGCTCAGGAAGAAAATCTGTTGGAACAGCTGTGTGAACAATAAAACACACCTTGTATTAAGAGGCTAAACTGTTTTAACCATAATAAAAGTTATCTTAGTACTGCAGATACCCCGAAGGATATTTTCACTCTCTTTATCTCTTTTAAAATCTCACAGAGAAATGAGAAATCTCTTCTTGTATTCTCCTGGATCTAATTTACATACTGTCAGCACTCTTGGCTGGTCTCAGAAATTGACACATGCAAGAGAATTAAAAGAGAAATAATAAGATGAATGATGAAAGAAATGGATATTTGTGAAGAGCATGCACAGAGCATATAGTAAAATAGAAAATGTGACACTTAAGGGTCATGTATGCATTTCTTCTTTTCATGTGAGTATGTAATTATGATTACTATGTCGGAAATCCAATTATTTATGATTCCAAATATTTGGGAAGAAAATTCTGTCAAAGACTTTTCATCCTATTATTTTTATTCAGTATGTAATATCAGTGGAGGCAAAATGATTCAGCACAGAATCTGAGTGCCCTTGGCTATCTCATAAATATATGTATAAATATATATAAATATATACATGTACATATGTATAAACATATATTATGTATATATAGAGAAGTCTTCGG
Organism: Sula dactylatra; assembly: GCA_013389905.1. Taxonomy (NCBI): domain Eukaryota; kingdom Metazoa; phylum Chordata; class Aves; order Suliformes; family Sulidae; genus Sula; species Sula dactylatra. Next base: position 51,817 of record WEKW01009591.1, read on the forward strand.
TACACCAAGTCAGATCATATTAGTAACAACAGTAGGCTAGTGGTAATTTAAACTTTCATTAGGTTCCTGCTAGTATCCTTCAACTTCATCATTCCCTGACAAGCACAAGGGGAAATGATGTACCACTTTTCATTTTCCAAATATGCTATATTTAATAATGAAAGTAATGTTTTTAAACTCTATGTTTCGAATGGAAGCTTTTAAAATAGAACGCTTTTAATAAGACTGAGGTGTAAGGATCCACCCTGTGGCAGAGCTGACCAGTCAGAAATTAGGGTGAGGAAAATGAAAGGCATGAGAATTAAGGACTGCTTTAGATAAAAGTAAGCAGGCCACATGTGTGTCATATTCTTGTCATATTTCCACTGACTACTTTTGAAAAGCTGTAAATATTCAGAAAAAATTTACTTTTTTTAAGAAATCCCATGTTTTGAATGATACATTCTGACCATCTTTAGCAATTGCTAGTTCTGCTGGTAATTATTGAAGACTGAAAAGTTCTTGTTATGTGCATATGCCACAAACTCTCCAGAGATGGCACGGCAAATATTAAACCTGCTGTATATGCTTGATTTGAACTATAAAAGCAAGTGTGTAATCAAATAAAACAGGCCTATAAAGTCCACTCTCACTTCAAATCTTGCGATTAAAATGTCTTTGCTGGATTCAGTGTTTATTGGGCTTCAGTGATTTCTAGAGCAAATGTGTTAATTTTACTCATGGCTTGATCTGTCCCTTTCCAGGACCCAAGAGGATCTATTTGTTGCTTATTACTGTGTGTGGGGCATAGGGCGGTGGATCTCAGCTGGCATGGTTTTGACAGGTCTGTGGTAGTGTGATGAACAACAGAGTTTAGCCCTATGCAGGCAGCATGGTATTTCTCCTCCTGTGAAATAAGCAGCCAACACCAGCTTCCAATCCAGCCCTTGTGCTGGCATTGCCCATCTGGTGGACGTAATGGACACAGAGACATTTGAAGTCTACAGCTATGCATATATGTTACAGCAATATAGGTCAGTGTCTCAATTTACACAGCATTAGCTAGATCGTGGTAGTTGTTTGACTGACCTTCTTCAGTTTCATAATCACAGCTTTGGCTTTTTGTACTGGTTTTGACTGGGATAAAGTTAAATTTCTTCATAGCACCTTCCATGGTGTTATGTTTGGGATTTGTGATGAAAGCAGTGTTGATAACATGCTGATGTTTTAGCTATTGCTGAGCAGCACTTGCACAGCACTGAGGCCTTTTCTGCTCCTCGCCTTGCCCTGCCAACAAGTGGGCTAGGGGAGCACAAGAAGATGAGAGGGGACACAGCTGGGTCAGCTAACCCCAACTGACCAAAGGGATACCTCATACTATATGGTGTCGTGTTCAGCAATAAAACTAGGGTGAGGTGGAGGCTGGCCAGGGCTGCTGTTGCTTGGGGACTGGCTGGGCATCAGTTCAGCTGGGTATCACCACAACCAGAGTTGGTGGTGAGCAATTTTTTTTTATAGTTTTTTTTTTCTTGGTTTTGGTCTTTTTATTCTCTTTGTTGTTTTCTTTTTTCTTTCTTTTTTTGCTTATTAAACTGTCTTTATCTCAACCTATGGGTTTTCACACTTTTACCCTGCTGATTCTCTCCCCCATCTCACTGTGTAGGGGAGTGAGCAAGCAGCTGTGTGGTGCTCAGCTGCCTACCAGGGATAAACCATGACACTGTTGTGTGTATCTGAGTGTGCATATGGATGATTCCTGTGAAGTAGCTAAGATGCTATATATCCATCTCTGCTTGCTTTGATGTGACTTGTGTTGCCCTCCTTTAGACATATGCAGATACTAACCTGTTCCTTGTGATGCCAGATGCTGGAAAGCAGATTCCATTGATAATATTAAAGTATGCCACCAAGAATGTCTTTTAATATATTTTTCACTTATCCTACTACCTTTCCCTTTAGGGTTTACAGCAGTGGTTCTACATGGGCTCCCTTTTGTTGTAAATAGCATAACCCTGTATAGACACATAAACAATGAATCTACTGTTTGGAATTGCCTGGTTTCTAAAAATGAGCAAATATTTAGTTGAACAGACGAAAAATACAGTTATGGAGAAAGGCTGATGAAGGGTTGGATGCAACGCCAGATTTCTGAATGACATGGGAATATTTCACAGCAGTGGTATTCTTGAGTGCAGTCAGACATCGAAAGGGATCTTTATGTAACATGTAACTTCTATGAAATAGTCTGTGAAAAGTTTGACATTAAAAAGTCTGATGAAAAACATAAACACAAAGATTTTAAAATAATCTTCAGTGTAGGCTGTATTGTGCCATCAGTATCTTTTAGTGGTTTTGACAGTCATTTCCTCTTTTAAAACAATCAATGGAATAATATACCAATGTATTTGATATAGGATAAGTGTACTGTGCAAGTAAGAGCAACGTTTACATTTTCAATGCACAAGTACAATTTCAAATTGGCATATTTTTATTGTGTTTTGACTGTTTTTGTTAACAGTTCCATGAAGCTCTTACTTATGCAACCAATACTAAAAGATTATTATTTTACTTCTTTTATCTTCTGGTATAAACTTTGGAAATGCAGAACAGTATTTTTGATTCTGCAGTTCTTCCTCATGCATAATCATTTCAACCCCCCAAAACCAGGTGTAAAATATTACTGCCTGAATATCTTATTATGGGAAATTCTCAGCCTACTTTGCACAGATCTAAATAATTACATAAATGATTATACAGAGAAAATAATTTCATAAGGAAAATAGGTTAAAGGAAAAAAAAAGAAAAAAAAACCCAGCACATTCTTCCAAAAGTGGAACAAACAGTTGGTAAATTCAGAATAAAATAGTACTTTCCTAATCTCCTTTCTTCCACAGGTATTTATCCTCAACTACTCTTTCACTTTAATTCTTAATCCTTAAACACTGGGGGAAAGAAATTACATTGATTTAATTGGAATGAGACTAGATCCTTTTTTGTGAGGTGTTTTGAGTTTCAAGTAGTTCTGGGTCAGCATTAAGATTATTGGCTAGATCAGTATGTTTATTTCTTAAATCCAGTAAGGTCTGCCTGTATTATGTACTCTTTCATTCTTATCTTCAATACTTCCTTGAAGTGTTACTAGATTTAAGTGAAAGAAAAAGGCTTTGAAGAATAGATGATAATGCCATCTACATTAAAACAAACAATCTCAATTTCAAAATTGCATAGTTACGGAAATAATATTTTTTCTCCTCCAGTTTCATAAAAATCATTAAACTGTATTATATGTTCCACTTAATAATTTTACTTAACACTACAAAATGTATTTCATTTGGTACTAAAGAATAAATGGTCAATGACTCACATATATTAATTCAGGAACATCTGCCTGCTTACAGATAAGAGTCAGGAGAGGAAGGCAACTGTGTTGAAGCTCTTCCTTGAAAAACAGTGTTTCCCATATTGAAAAAAATATGCAGTAATAGTAGTTGATTAGTGGATTGACATTATTTTTCAGTTGTCATTATGTGGAGAAATGCTCAGGTACTTTAAATCCTTGTTGTGGCAGTCCCCAGTCTTGAAGTATTTAGAATTGTTGATCTTTCAGACTGCTGATAGTCTAAACTGAAGAAATATATGAAGTTCTAGTCGTTTGACTCATGGTGAAATTAAAATGACCTCCATATTGTGTTTGGCTTTTGTTCTGTTTTGTTTGTGGATTTTTAATTTTATTTTTTTTATGATTGCACAAAACCAACTGATTTTTACTGGTTTCTTGTAAGGTAAGGAGTTAAAAAAAAAAAAAGAAAAAAAAGAAACAAAAGTATATGTAATCCCAGAAAGGAATGTTGTATATTGTGAGCTTAAGAAAAACAGTTGTAGTTATTCGGCTCAGATTTTTGTGTTTAAACATAAACTACAACCCATTTTTGGCCTCATTTATGGAATTGGTAAACACTGGTGGGGTGGGGGAGAATATAATTATTGGACACTGTGGCTAAGTCGGTTTCACCCAGACTGATTTAGTTAGCACAAATGGTAATGTATAATGAATGTATGCTGAATGTATAATGCTCTTCCTTGCAGTACTTGTTATCAGAAGTAGTCAATGCCAAAATTTTATTTTTGCATACAATGTATTTTATTCTAATTACATTAAATTAATTTGACCAGAAAAAGAGAGATAGCAGTGTGAGGAGAATATGAATGATAGTCTACAAACATGCAGAGAGACAAAACGGAATTAGTTTAGAAATTTTTTAATGATTGTCCTTTTTAATAGCTGGGTGGGGTGGTGACTGAAACTGTATTTTCAATTACTCTTCAGGTCATTAATGTTGATTACATTCTTCTTCTAACCATAAGTCTTTATTTAATGAAAATGTATGCCACCCACTAAGCAGGCATGTAGTTAGGGAACAATACAGCAGGATTTGATTGCCCTATTAACAATAATCATCATGAGACTTTGGGAGTAATAATTTAATGACTTCTTGCACTCTTGTGCTACTTTTTGGTGGTGTTCATTTAGCATGTACTACAATGATATCTCTAATGAAATTAAAACTTACCAGCAAGCATTATTAGCTAGAGGTAGGCAGGTATTGAAATACCAGACCTAACAGGGTTCCAGCGGCTGCCATAAAATGTCTGTGGACAAGGTAACTTAATTTGAATAAATCATGGTGGCCTCTCAGAAAGGTAATAAATCATTTTCAGTGACTGCCAGGGTTCATGTGGAGGAGATTGGGGGGCGGAGAGGGAGGCAATTGTTGTTTTGTTTATCTTTCTCTTCCTCACAATTCACAGTCATTTGCAGCCTTGCGCACAAAATGCAAGGCAGGTGGCACAGAGCTGGAACTGACCCAATCAGAGAAAATGGTGGGACAGCTAAAAGGTTCCCTTTACAGGGCTCAGTCTGGCTTACAAGCAGGTCAGCTGGAAAACTCTGACCTGATAAGTGCAGCTCTGGTCACACTCTGTTCCTTAATAAATTCCTTCTTCTGCTCTCTGAATTGACTGGTGGAAATCATTTTGCAGAGACAAAAAATGTGCTATCAGAGAAGACATTTTATTCAGTTTTATATGAAGAACTACAGTTAAGGAAGATAGCTGCTGTTGTTGTCTGTGTCTTCAACACTTCTTTGTGCCTGTGTCTCAATTATCTGGTTGCATACTCGCACACATTTTCTCCTCACTCAGCTAATTCTCTGAACTTTATCATGCATGTTCAAGCTAAAGAGTACACTTAGTAAGGTTGTACTAAGCAGAGACCTACCACTGAAAAAACGTCCACCACAGAAACACAGTCTGCACTTAGCATCTGAAGAACATGGCATGCAAGAATGAGGAGTCTGTTGCCTGAGTAGGGGTGTGTGAGGTCAACTGCATGCATGCTTACAAAACCCAAAGTAATTCTTTTCCAGAACCTATCTTCTACTGTAAATCACACTTCAGTCAGTGCATCTAAAAAAATGAATTTACTTTTTGCGAGATATTGCTAGAGATCGTAAGTGTTTGATTACATCAGTTCATCAACTGAGACTCTATCAGTGAGTGGATAAGTGCTCCTGCTCCATTCCAGTGCAAAGTTAAACTTTACTACGGTTTGCTGAAATTAATCTGTATAACACCAGACTGAAACTCTCAAGGGATTTTCACAAGGCCAATAACCACATCTTAGCTTGGAGGCAGTAGCTAATAGTTGAAAGGCTGTAAAGAGGTAGCTTCCTAGAACCTCAGTGGCGTAACTGCTGATCAGTAAACCTAGTGCATCTCAGTGTGCAATCAAAGTATAAGTCACTTTCAGCACTGATGGAAGATAAACATTCCCACTTACAGCTGAGAGATGGTTTAACAAGCTGTTCTTTATCATATTTCACTAGTTACTAACTGCCTTGGAGCCTGAAGTTCGTACTTGGTTTGTTGTCAGTCCATCCACTGGTCTTATCACAAAATGGAGGAAATTTAAGCTTTCCAGGAGGGTGTATTTATACCCAAAGAAAACAACAGAGATTTAACTTTGTTATGTTAAACAAATTAATTTTCAGCTCACACAAAAATATAGGAAAACCTAATAATGCATACATAATAAAAAGAGGCAATGGAAGGCTTTGTTTTCCAAAACAAGCCACAAGGAATATCTGATTTCCCAGTAAAAAGGCAATTTAAGTTACCACATGAGGTCAAAATAAAATGTTTGTGATTGTCCTTTATCTCATTAGCTGATTATTGATCTCAGTAACTGATTGGGTATTTATGCTTTGCTCTGTACTGGTGACAAAACCTCACACTATGTATGTGCTGCAGTAGTCACATAACTAGAGCAGTATAGCAGCTCCCTTCGGCCCTAGAGTTTCTCATATTGCTTTCACTCTTACTAGTGTCCTTCATACTACCTGATGCAGTTGGTAAAAGTTCAGTTTCTTGACTCGCACCTGGTGATAAAGTTGTGGATTATATGGATTTTAAGATGACTCCATAATTATGTTTTCATCACACTTAAAACACACATTTAACATTTTTTTTTTTATTTTTACGTATACGAGAAATCATGCTTACGCTTCAGAGAACTTCTTACATCATCTCTTTAAACCGCTGTAGAGAGGAATACTTCCAGACTGGAAAGAGTGTGAAGACTGTAAGTAGTTAAAAAGTAGGCATTGTGTCCTAGAAGGTGACAAGAACATACAAATACTCTTGTTATAACTTTACAATATACACCAACTGTCTAAGTAGAACTCCCTAGAAATGTAGAGATTATCCAATATAATTCTGTATTTAATTTAAATATAGAATTCTGTGGATATCCATATGATTAAGGAGGTTATATCTAGCTCTGCACTGAATCTTGCCCTAAAATTTATTGAGTGAGCAGAAGAGTGCTGTTGGCCACAGCCCCATGACCAGACCTCCTGTGCAGTGCAGCACTTGTAGGCCAAAAGCTTCCAGTAACCATCAGGCTAACTGAACATGCACTGTACTGTTATCGCAGAGAGGATGAAGGTCAGGAGTCAGTGGGTGCTACCAGAACAACTTCTGCTACCAGGGCACTCTTTCCTGAGTGCTTTGTTCTCCTGCATGTACCTGGATGGGCACCCACCTGCTGATGGCAGAGAGCAACTAGTCCCTGAGTGATAAAACAACCATCCCAGATAAAAATATTGCCTGGATGGGAGAGCAAAAACTTACTAGTGTTGTTCTGTGAAAAGGCTTTTGCAAACTTTCCAAGCTTCAAGTGATTAGAAAGGCAGGTTTGGTACCAGTTCAAGTAACCTGTTTGTCACAAATGGCTCTTCTTAACTGAGGTGAAGGCACAAACACACTGTTTTTGACAGAAACTGGAATCTAGTCCTTCAGCAATGCAGGTTAAAGTTTGAGCTTAAGCATTTTACATATCTTTTTAGGTCCAGGTTTCTGGTTTTGAGTTGTTTAATTGTTGCTGCTCTCCAGTAATGTCCATTTCAGTAACTGACACCTTATCTCCTTATTATTCTTAAGATAACTTAACAGAGGAATAAAACTGACCCAAATAGTCATTAGTTATCTAATTGGTATCTGGGCAAGTAGTAGAAATAAGTTTCATTGTTTAGGTACTTTTAATGTTGTATCACAGGCAATTTGAAGACAAAACCTAGTACTAAGCAGATAGAGTAGGGAGCAGAAGGAAGTATCAGACTGCACAGACCTTTATAACAATACACATAACAAAATTTCTGCATAATTTTCTCTTAAACTGTTAATCATAAAAATTAATGAGTGCCAAAAACTAGCTGCTATGCAAGCTTATAACTTTACAAGAAGGAAAATTCAACCTGTTAAGTCTTGTGACTGTGGGGCAAGTATCAATACAAGATTAGATGAGACCCAAAAAGTGCAAAGAAAAAAAATATCCATTCTAGATGCTATGTATTGTAAGGCAGTATAAAGCATATCAGCACTGGAAAGGAGTATAACAGCAAGTGTTATGAATATCAATCACAGAAAGTGTTTCTTTATATCCCATAAATTCACACTGTACAGTCTGACTGGCAAACAAAGTCACAGTTAAAGTCAACTTTAATGGAAGTAGTATTTCACCCATGATGCTCAAACCCAACCTGATGTTTTCTTCTATTCTCAAAATGTCATAATTTCAGGTCAAACAGAAAAGGTGTTACTTTACAGTATTTATCATCTTCAGGAAATATGCAACATGCTGATGACTTGTGTGGAGTGATTCTGGTCACTCAATAGGAGCTACAATGCTGCAGTTGTGTCTATTAAGATAGACATTTGGTCACTTCAACAAAAATCTGTTTTATTGACAATAGTGGAAAAGAGTGTGTCCCTTCTTATGAAAAACAAATGAAATAATTTCTATAAGATCTTTTTATTTTTTTAAGTGTCGTTCTACAAGATGTGTTCCTAAGCTCAAGATATTATTGCATGATTTAGCTATCTATGTAAATATTCTTTGCTTAGACTCAGTAACCACAGGTTTCCTGTATTTTACACATATTTCATCTTTATTGGTATCCAGTGAAGAGAGGTCAAGAGGTGAAGGTGTCTGCTCAAGTGTGGTATCCGATGGTTATTATACAAGGTGTATCCATTGTATTTCAAGAGTCTTTGTTTTATTTTGTTCATATGTTTGGTCTTTTTTTTCCTCCCACTTCAAGGAGTTCTGTGCATTAGTCTAAACTTTTAGAGGAAAAAAAATATGTCCAGGCATTTTTCATCTGCTGCCACATACAGCACACCCAGTTTGAAAGGGTACCATTTCAAACTCACCCTGCTAATCTTTCCTAGCTCCTCACTTGAGTGGTTCTTCATCTTCCATCTGTCATACTAGGCAGAGACATCTTTGTCAAGCACCAGGAACTGATTTCTGTCAGCTTCCTCCCTTGATTACCCTATCTATTGGTAACTTATATTGCTTACTTGAGAGTATTGTCTGAATACCTAAGGCAGATATCAAATAGCTGTATCTAAATCTCTTCCACAGAACTCTGACATTAAGAAAATTAAAATCTGTTTTAGTCAACCACATTAAAACTGTTGTTTGACATTTAAAGGATTTTTCCATGCAGCTCTTCTCCTGGATTTAGGTTGGTTTGCTTTCTGAATAGTATTTCAAAGGGAAATAAAATCTGCAAGAGAATTTTAGAAGTTTCTCTCAGAAAGTTAAAAACAAAAAATGAAGTTTTTCTGATAATTACTCACTATGAAGGCTTTGATTTTAATTCCTGATACTTCCCAGAACTTCTAAAACATAAAAAGATAACGAAAAGAGTTTGGTGATTTGAGATTTTAGGATTCTAATAACATTGATGGCAATATGATTAAAATGTAATAGGAGGCTTGGTAGGTTCAGCGATTCTATGTTACAATTGAAGAGACAAACCTGAGAAAGTATGATTTCTCTTGGACTTTAATTTTATGGAATGAACATGCTAATTCAATTTACTAATCTCATTTAAAAACTCTCCAGACTGGGGTGGAGGGGTGACGGGAAACCACCACCACCACCAAAAAAAAGAACACAGAAAAGGCAAAAGAGAGTTTTTGTATGATTAAGAAGTAAAAAGAACACAGGTGATTTTAGGGTGTTTTCCTTTTATGTTTTGCACCATTATAGCTCACATTATTTGCTTAGTTCTTGGACACAGAATGGTGATTACTGCTCTCTTATAGAAATATGTAAGTACTGTATATTCTTTAGCTTTGTATCTTCTCTAATTTATGTTCTATTTTGGTTGTATTTCTAACATCTCCAGAGACTTGAGCACTTTTCTTTCCTGTTTATGTATCATTTATTTACCATATAAGCATGGGAATGCTTTTCTGCTGAAGCTTTTTCCTTCAAATTGTTTCCACTCATACTGCTGTTGAAATAAGGGGTTTGGAGATGAATTCGTATTGGTGCATCTCTTCTGCAAAAAAGCTACAATTCACAAAGTTACTGAGTTTTGTGAAGCTTTAATAACTAAAAGACTTGAATGTCTGTCTAGAAAAGGATCAACAGAGCTGCAGGAAACCATTTCCCCATGCAAGGGGAAGTTAGCCATGAGAAATGTGCTCCAGCTTAAGATACTCGTAACCTCACTTGCAACAAGCTGAGTGGAGGACAACAGAAGTAGTAGAGGCACATAGCCTTACAAAAATAGCAAACAGGTTGGCAAACAGTTTTTGGTTTGTTTGGGTTTTTTTAATTTTTTTTTTTTATTCTGAGGTGGAATATCTGAGGCAAGTATTGTGTGAACTTCCCAGTAGCATTGGTTGCCAGAACTTTTTTCCACCCCAGCTATACTGATATAGTACCATCTACCTTAATATCATACCAATGCTGGTAGAGAGTAACTAAATCCTTCATAATATATATACAGCTAATTGTTCTCCCTGAACAAGAGCAGTATCCCCATATTTTTATGGTGTCAGGTTAGGCAGTTTCCTACGATTACCCACACAGGTGTGTGATAGTAACCACCAGGACAAAATACCAAATTAGAACCTTCTGTAGAAGATGAAGGTTTTGGAAAATTGGTTCAATGAACGTCAATTATTAACAAAGCAGTGGCACTGAAAACTGGTTATTTTAAATGAATTTGTCTGTTTCAATATTTCGTTAATAAAAAAACTCGAATTTTTCATGTCAGTATGTTTTTTCTATGTAAAAACCAAACTTCGTTCTCATTATGAATATTTTAAAGACTCATAGTAAAAAAAAAATGCCTTAACTCCAACTTTTAAAATTTGTAATATTGAGATACTTGAGAATTTCACATTAAGGCAAAAAATTCATAAGGCACAAAAGATATTTTTAACAAAATCTCCATATAAGTACCCTATTGATGGAAAAAATAACTTAGTAAGTTATAAAGCAACTCCAGCTAGTCTGCCGGGGAATCAAGTACCAGGGAATCAGGACCATAGCCAGTTTCTTATACCTTTGGTTTTTTTGGGCCTAGACTCTGTGTTATTCATTAAGGGTAATGTGTTTCTTAAACTGTATCCAACTGGGTCTTTCTGTGGGCACTTTTTTGTGTACAACTGTTTATATTTTCAGATGTCTGTATTCACATGTGAAAAATATAGATGTGGAAAGCATTTGATTTTCTAAGCACCAGGCTGGTTTTTTCTGTTTAATTCATGCATATATAGTCTATTGGATATAGATTATCCAGTTGAGATACACAGTAATCGGTGCTGATAAATTCCTGAGGAGCCAAAAATCACTGGGTTTGTCTCCTTAAATAAAATATTATACAAGTCTTCACCAAGATGGTATGAAATTTTTACATTCTTATACATCTACAAATATTTTGGATGCTTTGATATGAGCACTAGGAAAACATTTTATATACATTGCCTCTCCATAGACATGATAATCTTTGCTCTCTGATATGATCATTGTTGCCTTTAACAGCATTAACGTTAGAGTTAAACTGAGACTCCCAGGATTGTCAGTGCACCTGAATCTACTGCATATCTTAGTCACATCCTGACATACATCCAGGTCTCATTCTGGCATATCCTGATCCTTCCCCAAGCCCAAGTTTCCAGTGGAAGAATAAGTAGAAAGAGTTTGTCGTGTGTTTCAGCATGTTGCTTAGTCTAAACAAAGTGGGAGACCAGGACAGTGATGTGTTTTTGCTCTGAAGTTTGGACACACCCAGTGACATTTTGCAATATTTTACCATTGAGGTGATTCTGAAGTATGTTGTTGCACTAGAAATATTTTTTTCTTCTCTTGAGTGTGGACCCTGTTCTGTATTAAATATCTTTAAAAGAAATCCATCTGAAGGTAGGTGATAGGTGAGACAGTGAGAATATTGAGTTCAAGAGTTTAAAAATCAAGAAGTCTTTTGAGTTCTAAACAACTTTTGATTTGCCCACAAACTATCTATATATAAGCATAAAACAAAACATTAAAGAAAATAAATCTATAAAAGCCAAACTTCCCAAAAAAAGAACCCAAGGTGAGATGGAACAGAAATAAATAACTTTATAAATACATTTTCTCCCTACCCACTGTGTCCTGGCAGCAAATATTCCTCTTATGCTTTCTTCTCAGCCTGGAAACAAGGTGATTATGAGAGAGGCAGCAATGTCCATGCAGTGCTCTCCAAGTCCTCAGGAAACACTTCCTTTCTGTTTTCTAACCTGAGATCTAGCTGGGTGTTTCTTTCCAGCAGGGGTGTCACAGGCTGCAGGATCCACACTTCCCCAGTCTGTGCATTCATTCACACAGCAGCCAGGGAAGTGTGTGCATTCGCACAGTGCCTCTGCGTCTCAACACCACTTTGTATTCAAGGAGCTTGTCTCATCTGAGGATATACTTCTGTTTTAAGAAAGGTTCATCCTGCTGTTCCTGCTAGAGATTCCACCTGGCCCAGGGCGCAAAAGCCAAAACACAGTAAATAGCCCTTACAAATACCTTTAGAGGAACATAGCACAGTAAGGTATAAACAAATGAACAGATTTGTTTTGAAGATGTAATATACTTGCAGTTTCTGCATAGCCCATTTCCACCTCTAAAAGGAAACAAAGTGCAAGAAGAATCACTTTACCAGAAATACTCAAGAAGGTCATTGTGATGCTTTTGTTTGATGTTTTGGTGTTAGATAGTGAGAGCGGTCTTTGCATTCAATTTAAAGGCTTATCCTTTCGTGAATACTGATAGCTTTGATGCTTTATATTTTGTAATCTAGGGTTGGAATTTCAGATCATAAAAAGCAGGATTTTTCTGGAGCCACAGTAGCATGTGGCCTAGCAATTTTTGTTACTTTTCTTGGGTTTAATGACAGCTTTGTCCCAAGCCAAGAAATTTCAGAATCAGTAAGTTGTCACTTCTCCTGTTTTTCCTTTTCTTAACAGAGCTTATACCCTGACTCTATTATTTCCTCTAAAGGCCTTAAGCTACTTAGCATTGTGCTATCCTATGGCTCAGAGGTGACAGTGATACCACATTGCTGTCAATATAATAGTGACATTGCAGAAATAAGTAAATACGTGGTGGATGTTACATATACTTTCTCTCCTAGACAAAGAACTGGAGCTAGAAGAAACAGAATAATGTGTGCATAACCCTTAGGAAATCACTGTCGTCACTCCTCTCCTCATTTTAGTTTTCCATTATCATTGACATTTCTGAAAATGGAGCTTTGTTAAAGGCTTCTGGCTTTTATCAGTGGGCTAGCAAAATAAGGTTTCCCTGAGGGATAATGCATATGAAAAAAGGAATTGTATGAAACACTCTAATAATAATGTTGTGATGGTGTCTTGCAAGATGAGATAGACTGTGGAGTAACGTACTACAGAGACGGTTTAAGAGCCAGAGTATAACGTCTTTACTCACTTTGACTTCAGAGCAACTTTTCCATAAAGTGCAGTGCTACTTTGTGAGTAATTCAATTGCCACTTATGAAAGGAAGGATGGCTTTGTAGCTAGGTTAGTCAAGGAACTTGGACTCTCTTCTTAACTTAGCCACTTTCTTCTTGTGAAACCTTGGAAAAATTATTTGACCAATCCCACAGATGGAAAATGCACAATCTCAAAATTTTTAGCATGTTTATTTTTGCACAAATGAATGCCTACTAGATATTATCTATGTTTATGCTTTCTCACTACACTGTTCTTCAATCAAATCCCAAAGTTTTTCTCATATAGTCTAGGTCTTGGACTGCCCTCTTCTGGGGTCCTTAAATATGCCCCAGCTGGGACCAAATCTTAAGGTGACTGATGTGTTACAACCTGTCAAGTTACCAGCAAATACCAGTCTGGTTGTTTCACATTCTAGGGTGTAAAAAGTTCCCAATTTGTATGCAAAAGGCAGTGTCTTAGGGCCCAGTCTGCAGCTCCCTAGCTTCAGTTTCTCCATGGGCAAGGTACGGTCTGCTGATTTATAAACATTTGCAGTGGCTGCTATGTGGCATGAACTCAGCAACCCACTACTGGTTGGATAAAATTTGTTAGTAACTCAAAGGTGCTGTGATACTACTCTGTAAAAATATAAATGGCTTAAAATAGTACATCCCTAAATTAATTTCTTTGCTGCAACAGCTACCAGCTGCAGGAGTAGCCTCATGAAATAACCATAATGACAATCAAATCAAATGTACACTGGAAAAGGTGAGTCTTTAATTCTAATTCTTTTTTAAGTTTGGGGTAATGTATTTATTTATTGCCAGAGATACAGAGAGGTACAGTGAAACAAAATTAAATCTACTTCTAATATATCTTCAGAGTCCCAATAGGGTAGGCTTTGAATCACAAAATAAAGAAAAGAAAAAAAAATATATAATGGTATACTGTATTATCCCCCCCTGTGGATGAGATTTATAGCAGGAAAGCAAATGTTAACTTGCTAGAAAAAGTGACCAGCGATCCACTGGGTATCACCTTTTCAACTGAAGGGGAAATAGCTTTCTTTTTAACTAAAACTACTTTTTTATTTGTATTAAACAACATATGCATTAACTCAGTAGATTCTCTGCAGCTGGTCATAAATGATATATTAAATAAAATAAAAAAAAATCCATGCACAATGCACGCAGAGAATATAAAAATCTTTGTGCAATTACTGATGAGCTTTTGTATTCACTGCAATATCAACTGAGATTAAACCAAAAATCCTCACTACGCTTTTTCTGCAGAAGTAAATTGGGTGTGGTTTTGGTGGTTGCTGGTTTTTTTCTCTCACTTTTCCTTTTCATAGTCCAGGAGGTTGCTTTGTTTTTCTAAAATACCATTTATCATTGAACCTTACCAATAAGGCAATTAAGACAGGAAGCTTTGTCCAATTCTCTGGACATAGCACCAGGGGTTCAGATGACCTGAATTATGTTCCTGAGTTGACCAGTCATGTGCCACTTGGGCCACATAACATTTTGTCTGTTTCATCTTATAAAACTTTCCAGGCTCTCACTGTCTCTTTGCTTTTTGGTGCAGGTCATCCATCGCAGTAAAGGTGGCAGTCTTCTGGAGATCTTATTTCCCACATTGCAACAAAAAATTGTAAGTTCTAGTACTGTAATGTAATATTTCCATAGAAAGGTGCTGATTTTCAATGAGTCTGCAAAACTATCTGCTTATTTTGGCTTAGGAAATGGCAAAGACTATATAATCCAAGACGTTTTCTTCCACAATGTTAGAGCTGCTTTAATGCAGTTATTGACAATGCAGGGCATTCAGTCTGGTGTATATTTCCCTTCTTCCTTGTTCTGTAGCTGCAAACCCGTGGCTTAACAGAAACCTTCCTCAAACTGGAGGGTAGAACCCACCATGCTGATAGTCTGCCTTCTCTACAGTCTTGGTGATTATTAGACTGCCTTCAGCTTTGGCTATTGAACCGTGCTTTTTCCGAAGCTTTGCTATCAAAAGGAATGCAAGGATAGTAAAGGTTGTATGACAAACCTATGGGGACAGACACATATCTCCCAGGCAAAGAAGCTCTGTTAATACATTTATTAACAGCTAGTCATATGCTATGACCAAGGTGACAGCATTTTAGAGAAAAACTAGTAAGATATTTCTCTTAAAACTCAAATGTTCCAGTTGAGCTTCCCACTCCAAAACTGTCTTTCATTAACTCAACTGTTTTTACATTTACAGCCTCATCAGTGTATACCATTCTGTGAAAACAGCTGAACTTGATGAATTGCTCCTTATTTGTGCCTATGGCTGCAGAAGCTGGCATGTCCCAACTTTCATTTCATAAGCATCTGGGGTGAAGATCCTTGATGGAAAAAGTTAGCATGAACAAAGATGGTGTTAGCAAAAAAGAGTCTTAATTAACACACTAACCAATCTCAAAGCCATTGTGAATACTGAATATTAATATAACTGGATTACATATGAATCTTCCAAAACTTGTAACTGTATCAAATTTAATAATAAATATTTGGGAAGGAGTGATACAGTTCACTTAGTATTCTAGTGGTAGGCATTGAAGTCTGTCTCCTGAGGAGAAAACTTTCATTTGAGAGCTCATTGTGCAGTAACTAATGAAGTAGAAATGGTCACTGTTGAGCAATAATTTCCTAAAGGAATCTTTTCCTTTCCTGGGCCATGGCAAGTTACTTTCAGTATCAGCTGAAGTATCTACAGTAGTTTTTATGACTTAGAGGAGCTGGTGATATTAATGAAAAAACTGTTACTGTTTTTTCATTGATTTACATTTGTCACGAACTACTTCAAACAGAAGTTTTAATGGTGATAATAAGGTTGGGGGCAGGAAAAAATATTTCAAAACATTTTTGTTTGAGAATCTTTATCTTGGTCTAAGTAACTGTTGAAAGATATCTGATTTTATATAGTAAAATAGTTTTGTGCTAAAAATTATGTGATGAATGTGACCTTATTATCTTCCATTCTGCACCCCAGTTTCAAAAGGCAGCAATTACAGAAAGGGAATCTAACCATAATCTCAGAGATCCAATGGAAATTATTTGTTTAGAAGGCCAGATACCCTGCTTTACCATCTGGCATTTAACTAAATACTCTAGGGAAAGTCAAGGCTATGCTGTGTTCAAAGGAATTTTATATAGTGAGAGGACTAAAAGACAGGGAAAATATGCAGTACAGGGGTTGAACACAGAAGCAGAGGAAACCTTCCTCGTTGAGAGGCTTGCTGAATGGAAGGTGAAGTAGGTAGAAAGCTGTTTATGGTTACTGCCACAAAGGGTTTTGTTTGTTACTTCTACCAATTTTCTCCTTAGAGTTCACACAAGGAAGTTGAGCAAAAAATGCCACATCTAAAGGTCCACAGGAGGTTTAGTTGCAGGCCCCAGAACTTGCAAGTGAGGGAACCCTTTGTTTCTCAGCAATTCTTCTTGACCTGTCTCAGATAGCTAGGCTGCAGGAAGAGCTGTGGTGCAATTCTCCAAATTCCCTTCATGGTGATTCAGTATCTGTTCTTCTTCCACAGGGCCGATGTTCCTTACAGAAGCATATACGCTTCTCAGATTCCCTTAAAAATTAACAGCCGTGATCATTCCCTTCTCAGCCTTAATTCATGACACTTGTTCTGCCACCTGCAGCAAAAGAATTTTTTACTTCCTTTCTTTGTGGACAGACCATACTGTGGTACCCAGGGGTGTGTCTCCATTTATATCCCAGAGAAATAAACTGGACCAGACACAGTATAAGCAAAAGATAAAGTAAAAGAAATATATAACATCCAAACAGTGTGTGTGCTACTGTAGGCTACACAGAGACAAGTTCTGAGGGGAAAAAAAGTTTAATTTTATTGGTATGTAGAAGGATATCAGAGAAATTCATTCAAGTGCCAAGTAGAAGCATTGTCAAAGATCAGAAGTCTGACTACACCAAAGCTAGAGTTATATTAGGTTACTTATCCTTTATTGTTTGTTCCTTCTCCAGATCAGGGTTGTTTTGTGATGGTATAGCCATTGGACTGTGATTCACATTGAATGAAAACAATATCGTCTTGCAGGAAAAAAGTAACCATACAATGAATTGCAAATGAATGTTATATTCTTTCTAGTTGTATGATGATCTGTCATTGATTGTGAGAGTTATTAGTCATCATGTTATTTGGCCTCATATTAGCTTTTGGCAGAAGCTAACATGCTGAGAACTCTTAGTTGACTATTACATATTGTAAATGTTAAATAATAGCAAGAGATTATTTGCTGGACTGAACCTATTTAAATCTAGAACATTATTTGCATAGACTTTTAGTTGTGTTTTTCACTCCACTATTGCTTCGATTGTGATTGTCATCATGTGTTAACGAACTCTAGTGAGTATGAAAATAAAGAAAAAGAGGAACAGACCACTCACATTATCATGTCATATGTATTAGGTTCAGCAAGAATATAGCATGAATCATACACATAAACAGTGAGGACTTTATTATTTCCAAAGCTATTCCAGCACCAAGTTATGACTGCTAGCTACAAGCTAGAGCTCAACTGTCTTCTCTTTGTCTTATATTTTTTATATTGCAAGCTCTGTTGCTCACTCAAAGTTTTCTGGGTTGGAATAAGTATTTTAGAAATTTGGAAGCAGAAACAAGTATACAAAAACTAAGATATACCTGTATTCCAGCAAAGTTCAGAGACTCCAGCAACAGAGTAAATGACTATCATCAGGAAAGGGTGACAGGAATTAATTTACTCTGTTCTTTTTTGTAGGCTGCCATCCAGAGATGGAAAAAACAATGACAATGGCAGATTTCATAGGAGCTCATGGCACTGAGCAACTCTAGAAATCAGACCTTGAGTTTCGACCTGAGAAAAATCATAATATCTGCATGTGGCAAATGACTATTTTGTAAAACTTCTTTTCTGGCAGTGCTGTTGAAGAGATTTCTGCACATGAAGTAAAAATATTATAAAGCTTCAGGTTTGATCCACCTTTTTCACAGCAGATCATAAGAAGATATTTGCAGTGCATATGAAAAGTTAAATCAGTCTTGTAAAGCTCAGGAGTAAAGCTACGTGTTCATAACCACCACCTATTGGCATTTTATCTATTAGACAGCTCTAGCTGTATAGATCTGGAGCACTTCTGTAACAACTGTCATTGGAACTTATTTGGGAATATCAGTGGATGTGTCTGGAATTTGAATTGGTTTGCATGTGCACAGACTATGGGTTTTGGTTTGCACATGCATACAGACTATGGGAAATACTGTCAGGGTAGTGAGCTGGGGTATCCATGTGTTAGCGGTGAGTGCTGGATGCCCACCACTCACTCCGCAGGGGAGATATTCCCTCAAGAAAGTCTCTGAACCCTGGTCTTGGTAACAAAAGCTGAGGTTAAGTAACCTCACTCAATGGCTCCAGGCACAGATATAGTTTGCTACTTCGGGGGCTGGCTTATTCTTGGGTAGTTTATTCCCGATGATAGCACTGCACGGTTGGTAGATGACTGGCCTAAGGCTGATTTCTAGTGAGTATTCCTCTGCTTCCAGCACCCGCCACTCACCACTTTGGGTGCTATGTTCCCTATCTCTTTTCCTGAGCCGCTTCTAGAAAGCAGTTCTGACAGAATTTCCTCCCATCTTCTTCCCAGCTGGTGTGTCCTGACCTCCATCCACAGTGCCACTGGGTGCCAAGCTCCTGAGGAAGCACCACCTGATCTGGTACAATTAAAGAGTAGAGCAACAAAATACCTGCTTGGGCCTCAAAAACAGTACAGATTAGGGACTCACTGGCCATGATCTTTCCTAGCAAGTGAAACGGGCCAGAAACAATTCTCCAACTCTCAGGCTGAGTAACACAACAGCCATTCTGTCCAAAAAGTTACATTCCCTATTCTTCAAAACAGAGGGGCCACTTCTGAGCTGCTGAGAGAGAAGTCACTGCTCCATGCTAACACCTGAACTATGCCTGAGCTCTGTCCAGGAGAGTGCTTGCTGGCCTAGACCAAAAGGTACCAATAACTTAACAGTATGGGCAATTGCTTGCTGGGGTTGAAGTCCCTGCCCTGGCTACATTCAGCTTACTGTCATAGTTATAGCCTCCCAGCTTAGAGGTGCTCACGGGATAGGCCTGGCTTTCAAAACTCTTTGTGTGAATTAAGGCCCCTTGATGTCTACTGTAGGACATCATGCTTCTATACAAACCTCAGTGTAGAAATTTAGTTCTTTGCTGATACTAGAACAGAAGGATCATTTGCCCAAATGTGCTCTAAAAGCTGCTGGAGCTATGCCTGGGCTCTCTACTGCTTATGGCCTCTTGCCTTCTTACCTTGTATTAGTGAAGAATGAGCACAACACAGTGGAGTTGTGTCACACCTCATTCACAACCCTCCCTCCTCTGCAAGACCTTTAAACTAGATTGGCAGATGAAGTAGGCTCTAGCTCTTTTGGCTCTGTGCTAGCAGACAACATGGTTTCCCCTGCCGGGTAATCAAATAGTGCCTAGGGCTGAAGAATAAGACAGTATCTGACTTTTTTGCTTACCCTTAATTCTTTACAGCAAGTGTCTGTGAAATAATGGAAAGTATTATGGAGCAATTTGATTTCATGATTTGTTCATACGGATGGCAAAGCGTTCCCTAATTGTATAATAAACATCTGTTCTGCTTGATTAAGTACCCTCAGAAGACAACCATTTCAGAGAGTCTTCTTTCACTTGCTTAACCAATACAAACGTCTTAATTTGGTTTGGTTTTCTTTTTAGTGGTCTCTGTAATGTGTGCTGACCTTCATTTGCCAAAACTAAAATGACAGCAAGGAAAATAAATTATTGAAATGAAAATGTGGTTTGTAAAGCCTTTAAACTGTCCATTGAGATGAAGCACAATAACTCAGTAAGAAGATTTAGAGGCTACCACGTAGTCTTATGGAAATTTCTTATGCTCTTGATAAACCTAGGTCTGATTTGTATACTTCCCTGAGATCAGTAAACATAGCTAAAATGATAGCAAGTTTCTAGCTCTAAATGCCCTAAAATGAGGAGTCAATTCTTTGAGTTTTGAGCTTTCTTCTTTCAAAGACCAGAGCCATGAGATGAAGGAAAAAAAAAAAAACCATCAGGAGATTTTTACAACATTGAAATTTATCACACACTGTTAAATCAATGGACTGCAATGGTAGGAATCTTTTATATGGAAGCCTGAAACAGCCCTGCTAGGACAAGTTACTGATGCAGCAGGGTTGGAGTATGTATTCTTTTATGTGCTTCACCAGGAAAGTCCTAAGTGTCCTGAAAGCAAAGGGCAATCAATAACTCATCAGACATAACGTAAAATGGAACTAATGTTCAATCAATTAGGTACCATAACCACTCCATGAAAGTACCAATTAGAAATAAAAATAGTTTAAGTAATTAAGCAACCTTTTAAAAGCACTTGAGATTGGGAGCTATTCCGTTTTCACAAGTGGCATATTCTAAACAGAAACTCTTGTTAATAGCTGCAAGGTGCATGTCTTCAGATGTTAAAATGGGTTATTTCCACAAATAGTACATTATAACAAATCTAGTTTATTGAGTTCATTTAGATACCACAGTGAAAAATTTATCATCTTCATTTAAATACATTTCTGGTATTCCTGAGGCTGTTTTTTCACATATCTACATGTATGAGAAACACAGTGAAGATGGACGGTAAGATCTATTTCATAAAAACAAAAATTCTTATTTTATATCTTAGGTTCAATTTGCTATCTGCTTCACCTATGAGAATCAATTAAAGTGTTTTAAGCACAGCTGAGAGAGTTATTGGTCATTTTTATTATTATTAACTTATTTTTTACATCACAGCTGAAGGATTTTAAATTTAGAAGTTCAACTCATTTTTGTTGTTTTTCTTTCCCTTTTTTCTTTTAAAGAAAGATCTCCCAGAATCTCTAGTGAACAGAAGATAGAATTTAACCACTTTGTTTACTGTGTCTCTTGGATAATTTGTGGCCAAATGTTGTTTTCATTTATCATGACCTAAGTGTGGGTTAACATGAAAATTTTTATTGCTTCTGTGCAATATGAAAAAAATTACATATGCATAATTTACTGGAAGGTTATTATAGCTGGTTGAAAATATTCTGTCCAGATGTGTAGCAGAAAAACTAGTATTTGCAAAGTGGGGGGGGGTCAGATTTTTGTTTTATTTTTCTAATATTAACTCTCTCTGGATAGCTTTGCTATTTTTTTATTAAAAAAGCACAATGATAAACCTGCATATTTTGCTTTTACATTAAAATGCTTCTATTTGGTTGAGCTGCCATAAAGACCTAGGACAGCTGTGATGTGGTTGCCTTGTCTCCCTCATTTCTTATGACACAAATTACTAACTAAGCTTCAAATATTAGGAAAAAAATATCCTCCCTGCTTCAGAAATATCAGGTACTGTCCTCTGGTGAAAGTGAGGATACTGATCTAGTTAGGCTAGTGTACTGAGCAGATCATGTGAATTCCAGGTCCTGTGACTTGAGATGTTGAGGCTTTGCTGCTTAAAATGGGAAATCACACAATGAAACACAGCTCCTTTAGTAGTGTTGCAAACAGCAACAACTAGACGGCATATGCTTAGGCTGGCCAAGTCCACCATGAATGGAAGGTTTCTATTAATCAAAAATAGAAATTGCAAGATAATATTTAAGAAGTTCTTGTTTTACTACCACTACACTAATGTTAATTATATCTCTGTTTACAGGAATTAGGGTAAATAACCTATTTACCAAACAGAGCTTCTTTAAGCATGGAAAAGACTGAAGGGACATATCTCATCCCTGTTAGAAAGCACTATTTGAATTCTGTAATGTTGTTAAACCATTGTGGGCAGTGTCTCTCTCACAGAAAGGAAGAATGAGAATTAAACTCCAGTTTAGTAATTCAGGAGTAGCTCAGAGAGTTGTGTTGGAAAGGGGCAGAACTGGGTCCCAGTTTGTAGTTATCAGCAAGGAAAAGGAAAGGCAATAATAATCACTTTTGGATTTTCTCTTTCTGTCTGAATACTTATCTTGCCCATGTGGAAGCAAACCCAGAGCAGACTAGGAGTGTCCTGCACATGGAATAGCCACCTACTTAAAGGCGGTCACTGGGAGGTAAGTGATAGGGGTCAGTATTCCTAGAGCAATCAGGGCATCAGACTATGATCTTCAGTGTGGTCAGTGAACGCTTTACTAGATAAGATGTCAAGACAATCTTTGGTCCCTGTCAACATATGTGTAAGTGCTTCATATCTCCCTTTCTGAGGTGACTTTTTCCTGATGGACTGCATAAAAAGCCTATATCCTATAATATTACAAGGCTTGGATAGCTTTCTAAAAGATCTGTTGTGTCTCAGTCAGAAAGTATATTTTTGTGTGTTATGAAGTAAGGAAGATTGAACAACTGCAATGATCTTAAAAGGTACTAAAGATCTTGTATTAAAAAGGGTGGAGGATTTTTCAGAGGAGACTATCAAAATAGAAGCCTCAGATGTATTTATTACTGCAGAGAAAAGGAGGTGTCAAAGAGCCAGTGAGTTCTGATAGCTGTGTTTTATTTTTGGAAAGTATCATAACTATTCTACTTTTTTTTCCCTTAGGCTTAAATCAAATTTGTTGCCCAGTGAACCTTCCTTTCCCAAACTATCTTTTCTAAAACATTGCATATCCCAGAATGTAGATTTGGATTATATTTATGTAAAAGGGGCAAGGTATGTTGTGTGGACATATGGCTACTGTTCCATATATAGAATATTACTCTCAGTAGTGTTAACATTGCAGCTGCAGAGATCACTCATGCATAAGCATAGTCCTCCAGGAACAGAAAAGGTAGGATTATTATGTGTGTCTGAAAGACTTAATTAACAGATTTCAGCAGGGCGAATGGCAGGTAAAACTTATTACAAGCATCACTTTACTAGTATATCTGTGAAAAGGTAGGTTATGCAGGAGGTGGACTGTGTAATTACAATGGTCTAAAAACTTATAAAAGTGTTATCCAGTATTTACTGGGTAGACATATGTATTTTTGAGCAAGATGAATACAGAGCTGCACTGGACTTGCCTGGCCTTCTTTTCGTCTTCTGATCCACTTAATGAATGAAGTCAACAGCAGAAAATGTGAGCTTTTTTAACAGGTGAAGTGCAGGAAGACAATTTAATTAAATTAAAGCTTGGAAAATGTTAAAACTATGAAAGGAAATACTTTTTCTAGGGTCCATATAATTTGTTTTCATTGCTTCCTGAATGCATTTCAGATGTAGGTATATGACCAAGCTACTGTACGAAACTAACCAACAGACATATTTGTCATTTGTTTTGCAGTAACTGCTCAAGTGCTTGCAAACTCCTCACTGGAAGATTATCTTGCCAAACTCGTTATTGGAAGGACTAATAGAATTCACCTCTCAGCTACGGAGGCTTGTCAGCCAAAAAGGTCCAGTTGTGTCCTGAACGTTGCTATCTCACTGCTGACAAGACTAGTGCTGTAGCCTTATCTATTCGACATCCATTTGTGCAGATGGTGTGTTCATGGTGATAGGAAGCCTGCAGCTGTGTGGACACCTGGATGTTTCATTGCTGTTTTCTCCCTACAGAACTCTTGAATTGGAGGCCCGAATTTTCCTCTTCTACTTCTTGGTAGCTACTGATTTTTCTTTCTTTTACCTCTCTCCTTTACCCAGTGATCAAAAGTGTGATTTTGTAAAGAAGATCCTGCCAAGATCCTTTCCAAACGCCTAATTCTGGAGGCAGGAGCACTTCCCCAGTATATTTCTTACTCATTGGTCACATTTATCATTTGACTCCTACTTCAGTTCTATGTGCAGACAATCAAGGGCATAGAAATTTAACAAGAGGGTAAGATAGTGTATGTGGGACGGACCATGCCTGAAGATCACTGTGGAGTAGATATTTATAGATTCAGGGTGGTCCTAGGTACATATGAGTGTGTTCTGTTATATGCTGGAAGGTTTTCCCACCACGTCAAGGTTTTCCACTTTAAGGATGCACTTGAAGGTTTTCCTGACTACATTCCAGCTATATCTCCCTTTGGACAGTGCAGACTCCCATGGAACTGTCCTGAAGAGCGTTGGCAGGGGCACTCCAATAAAATATGCTTCTGAGTACACAGCTTATGTGTCTTTCACCAGGTATTTTTGCACCTGACTCTATAATGGAATTCAGCATTTTAGTAAAGGGTCTGAAATGTTTTTCATCTTTTAAACATTTTTCCTGATCTTTCTCTGGTATGTTATTAGAAATCTCTACTTAGTGATGTGCTGGTTGTTGTTTTGTCTTATTTTAATGAAACGGTATTCCACATATGGTACTACACAGGTGATTGCTACATTTATGTAGGCTTCAGTTTTCGAGAGGCTTGTAGATGCACCCAGGAGTTCCAACTATCATCTATTTATGAAAGCATTAGGTCAAGACAAATTGTTTTGAAATGCTACACAAATAATGATCCTGAAAACTATATTTCACTGGATTTATCTGTGCATGTGACAACTGTGCTAAAATAATCTGAGAGTGCTCCTCTGAGTGAAGTTACTGCTCTCAACACTCCTGATAAACAAAACAATTTCTTTCTTTAGTAGAACATACTCCTGTTTTATTGTGTCTCATTCTTGGCAGGAGGAGTGGGTTTTGAGGTCATGACACCTCAATGAGATCCTGTAGTGCATACGACATTTTGACAAATGGCTACATTGCAGCATAGAATATGACAGAGACTGTGGCACTGTTCTATGGCCAGAACCGCAGGGGAAAACAAACAAACAAACAAACAAACAAAAAACCAAAACACCCTTTCACTGGAAACAAACATTACTATAGTCTTTAGAGGGACCTAGAAATCTTCAGGGAGGCTCTCAATTCTTGAAAGTTATATGAAACCCTACTCACACCACCCTGCTGCTTTCCACACCAAGAGGAAATCTCATTTTCTGTATAAAACTTAATTCTTTATGTTGGTACAGTTGATTTTAGGTTGCAGATTATAAAGGTAATGAAAAGGAGCATTACTGATGAAGTTAGAAAACAAGAGTCTATGCTGACATTTGTGGAACATCATTGCCAATAGCCATATGTAAAGATTTACTGTTTATAGCAGTGGTAAGCTATGATGCTGTGCCTCCGACTCATGGGGGCTATATATTTTGTTCTTTAATGCTCATTAGTGTTGTAGAAGGCTCAGATTTTAAAAGGGTTTGCCTAGGTAGGTTGTCTGTTGGTGATGAACATAATTGGTGCAGTGAATCTTTCTGACAGCTCACAATCATAATTATTTTCAGAATATCAACAGAAGAGCAGTAATGCATGGTTTATAGCATTTAGCTGGTGGTTTGGGCAATGGTGGGCTTTGTTTTGCAGCTATATCTAACACACAAAAGCAGTTTTCTATTTTCTCACCTTCTGTGGCATTCGCCATCTGAAATCTGTTCATATGACGTACTCCCAAAGCTGTGGGATTCACTAAGATTGCATGAATGTAGCTAAAATCTACAATTTGGTGACTATTTTTCATTATGAATTTCATAGCTATAGCATCTCTCTATAGAAACCAAAATTTTAATTACACAAAAGCAATGCTAATTAGGGAGGGAAATACTAGGCCATTAGATTAAATAAATCTAACAGGGAAAAGTTGTTCAGTGTGTTGACTACTACCAAATGCTCATGAAGATTTTGATTTTCTCTTGGTGATCTGTGATGGGATGCACCTCCTGCTCTTGGAGCTCCGCATTGGATCATGCCCAAGCCTCGTGCTGGGGCAGCAGCCAGAGACCCGCTCCGCACTCATGGTGCCTGTCCTTTGTGTTTTTTCCCTGGGATATGAGGTCAACATCTCCTGCCAGCTGTAAGTCCTGCAAACACAGATCTGTGTGTGAATAACTCTTTCAATATGTGGAGATCAGCAGTCTTGTAGGCCAATCTCACAGCTCCTCAAACTCATGCAGTGCTTGGGCATGGGCAGCCAGCTTCTGCATCAGGCACTGAGAAAGACTGAGCAGGCTGGCCATGCAAAAATCTGGAGATAAGACCATCTCCTCAGGCACTTTTTTCTTGCTGAAGAGGAGGTGCTCAAGGTGTTTCTCCTCCAGGCAGCAGCACAGCTGCCTCAGGCTATCATCCAGCAGCAGCAAGAAATTCCTCCTGTGCCAGCTTGACCGCATGTAGTCATCAGGAGTTGTCTCACAGCTGTCTTCAAGGCATGGGTGGAAAAGTCTGTGCCCACCAGTGTACGGGTGCAGAGTTGCAGATACTTGAGGTGGAAGTTGTTGTGCCAGGTACACCTGGCCATGTGCCTGAAGAACTGCATCCCTACCACTGTGCAGCTCTCCTGCTGCATTGTGCTGTTAGTAACGCCAGCCTCTACCTACTTGATGGTCAGGAAGGCACCTGAGTCATGCAGCCACAACCCAAACCTCATCTCTATGGAGAGGGTTCCCTTGGAGGCATTTGACGCCTGGAGATTGCAGGAGCAGCTGGAGGGCAGTAAAGTTACCCTGCAGTGCCATGACTGAAACATAAACTTCCAGGCTGCTTTCACCAACATCTGGAACCAGCAGGAGTTTTTTTCTCCACATTGAGGTAGGAGCCACTGCAGAGGGTATGTAGGAGGCTGGGCTCCTGCTTTCTTCTCAGCTTGACTTGGCGGTGGTGGAGGAAGCACTGCATATCCCCCACCAGCTGCTCCCTCATGCATGTGCGCTCCAGCTGCACATGAAGCAGGAGTTCCTTGCTGGCATCTCCCCTACAGTGCCCAGCTCCAGGTGAAAGGTGTGCCCAGGGGAAGGGCTCAGTGCACAAGCAGGTGGTAGAGGGCATTGCTCTTCCAGACACTCCAGCCTTCATAGACACAGCCCATCCCAATAGCTGGCTGCAGCCGTGGCTTGAAAGTATTCCTGCAAAATTTTAGACAGGCACAAAGAAGAAAGAGCAAAATGCTGCCCAGCAGTGAGGATTGAGGAGAAAAGTGTGAGAAACAGCCCTGCAAACACTGAGGTGAGAGAAGGAGGAGGGGGAGGAGGTGTTCCAGGCACTGGAGCAGGGTTTCCCCTACAGCCCCTGGAGAAGACCATGCTGAAGCAGGTTGTACTCTTGCAGCCTCTGGAGGGGACCACACTGGAGCACATATCCACACTGCAGCCTGTGATGAACCCCATGCTGGAGCAGCTGGATGTGCCCTGTGCTAGCACAGACCCTCTCTGTATTTGCATTCTTTGAAGGCACATAGGAAAGCCAAAGCCCAACTCAATTTGAGTCTGGCAAGGGATGTCAAAAGCAACAAGAAAGACTTCTCTAAATTCACAGGTGACAAAAGGAACACTAGGGAGAATGTGGGCCCACTGGTGAATGAGGCACAGTACCTGGTTACACAGGACCTGAAAAAGGGGTACTCAAAACCTTCTTTGCTTTAGTCTTTATTAGCAACACTGGCCTTCAGGAACCCCAGGCGTCAGAGGACAAGGGGTAAGTCTAGAACAAGAACATTGTACCCTGGGTGGAAGAAGTCCAGGTCAGGGAATACATAAGCAAAATATATGTACATAAATCTGTGTGTCCAGATGGGATGTCCCAACAAGTGCTGAGAAAGCTGGCTGATGTCATCACAAGACCACTCTCGATAATCTTTGATTGATCACAGTGACTGGGAGAAGTGAAGGAAAGCAAATGTCACTCCTATCTTCAAGAAGGGCAAGAAGGAGGATCCAAGGAACTACTGGCCAGTCAGCCTGACCTCAGTTCCTGGGAAGGTGATGGAGCAACCAATCCTGAAAACCATTTCCAGGCACGTGAACAACAAGAAAGCCATCAGGAATAGTCAGTGTGGATTCATCTAGCAGAAATCATGCTTGACAAACTTAAACTTATATGATGAAATTACTGGTTTAGTAAACAAAGGGAGAGCAATGGGTATTGTCTGCTTAGACCTCAGTAAATCTTTCAACACTGTCTCCCATACAATACTCTTGAAGCTGATGAAGTACGGGCTGGATGAGCAGAAAGTGTGGTGGACTGAAAACTGTCTGAATGGCTGGGTCCAGATGGTAGTGATCAGTCACACAAACTCTAGTTAGAGGCCAGTAGCTAGTGGTTACCCCAGAAGTCAGTATTGGGTCCACTCCTATTTAACATCTTTATTAACGATTCAGGTAATGGGGCAGAGTATATCCTCAGCAAGTTTGCTGATGACACAAAACTGGGAGGAGTGGCTGAGGAGTGCTTCCATCTGGAGGGACCTCAACAGGCTGGAGAAATGGGCCGATGGGAGCCTTATGAAGTTCAAGAAGGGAAGTGCAAAGTCCTGCAACTGGACAGGAACAACCCCAGGCACCAATATATGCTGGGTGCTGACCAGTTGGAAAGCAGCTGTGCAAGAAAAGGACCAGGAAGTTCTAAAGAAGAGCCAAGCTCTTTCAGTGGTGCTAAGTGACAAGACAAGAGGCAAAGCACCAAAACTGAAACATGGAAGGCTCTGTCTGAGCACTAGGAAACATTTTTTCTGTGAGGGTGACTGAGCACTGGCACAGGTTGCTCAGAGAGGTTGTGGAGTCTTCATCTCTGGAGGTATTCAAAAGCCATCCAGACATGGTCCCAGGCAGTCATCTGTAGGTGGCCCTGCCTAAGTAGGGCAGTTGGACGAGGTGACCTCCAGAGGTCTCCTCCAACCTCAGCCAATTTGTGATTCTGTGAAGTTGCCTCTTGGAGTGTCTACAGGAAAGCTAATGAAGGAAGCAAGGTGAGAGCCTCATCCTTTTGATTTACAACTTGTGGTTTATATGAACAAGGTTATCTCCTTAAAGTAGCTCTATGCAATTTATTTTTTCCTTTTCGTATCTCACTAAACTAACATTTAGGCTCAGAGGTACTTGGGCTATGTACACAGACACAGATGGCTCATGATGCATAAAAAAGCCAGCTATAAAGAAGAAACTTTGTCACTTAGTCTACCTTATCGATTTTTTTCCTGCAACTTTTTTGCTGTAACATCTAAATATTTCTAGATTGAGTCTGTTGTCCCCAAAACATACTAGAAAATGATTTTTTTTGTTTGGAACTTGATGCAGTTTCTTGAATACTAAAAAATTTCTTCATTCATTATCCCCACCAGCCCTTACTGACATAGAAGTGATGCCTATGTAAATAGAAGTGTTTATTGCCTTGGGTGTGCTTTGTACTCCTAGTCTTGGGGTTCCAGATCAAAGGAATGCATTTATTGCCCTTTGCTCTATTTTATATATTAATTACACATTACTATATATTATATATTGAACATGCAGTCTTCACTTGATAGAATACAGAAGATCTTTAACAATTGCTACGAAGATGAAATCTCACCACTGTACTTGAGTACAGGAAGACCACAACACTTTTCAAGGAACTTCTAGGTAGGCTGCTTTCTCAAGTTTTCTGTGAGGAAATATCAAAACACTTAGAAAGTGGCTGCTTCACATTCAGAAAAAACAGGTCATTTATGGCTTTCTGTAAAATATAGTATGGAGTGCGCATTATTGCTCTGCATCAAGTTTTCCCTTCCATTTTCAAACCACCATATTCATCTGTCTTCTGCTTTTACTTTCTCAATATTTTCTACTGTTTAAAAAACGCTCATGTGACATTGCTCTTACTGGATTGATGTTATTTCCCATCAGGAAACAACATGTAAATTATCATTTGTTTATAGGAACTAGAAAAGGAAAACAATAATTTCTTGCTTTCATTCAACAGTGAAAAAGTCCAGATTTATTTTTTGGCAAATGAAGACCTCTGCCTTGATAGTGGAAGACATCACAGCTCCAGGTTAGCTGAACTCTTGGAGAACTTACCCTGTGTGCTATCCCTCTAGTTTTTATCAGTTCCACCACCGTGCGATATGTACACTTGTCCTGGATTCATGAACATCCTGAGAACCAGCAATGACTCCTCAGCAAGCAAAATCTGTTCTTCAGGAATTGTGACCAGCTTATGAATACAGTAATCCACAACAGCCTATTCAAAACAAAACTGCCATATTTTCAAAATGACAAGAACAAAGCATGACAAAAAGAGGGTGCATTGTCATAAAAAAAAATCACCCTCCAACTCTAAACAGATGTAGACCTATCTAAAAGCAAAATAGGCCACAGAATGAGTACAAGACTCTGAGAAAAAACTGGATATATAATGGGCATAAAATTTTATACACAGTTTGCAGACCCATCACAATAATTTCATTAATTCTAGTCTGCTGGGTTTTGCATTGATTCACAGGCTTGGCATATGACTTTTAGGACTCAATAGAGCATGGTATTAAAGCAATAACAGCACATATTGCTGACTTGAAAGGTATTTCAGTAGGGATAGCAGATACCTGAGAGCAGATTCATAGGTGTTATAAATTCTTGTGGCTCTAATGCATTTTAGCTCTACTGATTTACATCTGTTGAGAATCTAGTCTATGGGAGTTCCTTGATGCTCAGTGCTATCATTCTGACACCTGCCAAAATGTCAATGGGAGAACGTACCATAAAAATATCATTCCTTGATAGAAATGAATGTAACTTTAAGAACAGTCTTTTGCATTAGCCAGATTCTGTTCTCTTCTTAATAGAACTTTTAAATATCTGTTTCACCACCAGGATAAATGGCTGAACATTAATTACTGGAAATGAATGCAGAACTATAAAACTTCAGTATAATCATATAATTTATTTCTTAATTTACCATTAGTATAGAACCAATCCTCTGTTGAAGAAGACTGTGTTGGCAATTGGGTGCTATGTATTTGACATGTAGAAGTAAAATCTGTATTCCTGAGAATGCAGTCTTATGATTACTTTTATCATAATTTTAAAAATACCTCACAAATGGAAGTAATTCATTATTATCCTTATTTTATAGCTCAAGAATGGGATATTTAGAAAGGTGAAGTGACTTTTTCAAGAAAATCGGTAATGGGAAATAAAATATTGTTAAAATCACAATGATATTTTATAATAAGTGTCATTTTATAAAATGACAACATTCCATTACCTTCAGGGAGGCCAAAATTTCCTTTGGAGTCTTAGATATAACCCACATGTCTAGTTCAGCACCTTGGAAAGGTATTCTCAATCTTTTGCCTAGCGTGGAGCTCACCTTTTAATAACAAACACATAACTTCCTGGGACTGCAACCAATGATTTCATTGAAAAACAGAGTTAGAATTTGAGTTCATCTTGTTAGCTGTAAGAATAGAAAAATTATAGACCACATAACCTCAGGACTCCATAATCAACCACTGGTTTATGGACAGCTCTTTGAGAGAGACCATGCTGAAATTTAGTACTTTGCAGTAACTTAATAACCTGTCCTAAACTCCAGTGGCTGTACAAGATGAAACCTGGAAATGGCTAGACAGTGTAGTCAGCACGACTGACAATGAAAGCAATGTACTACGGCCAATCCCCGCAAAATCTTCACAGAATGAGGAAGGATTTTATGGGAAACAATGGGGAAACTTTGGAGGCATGTATTTGAAGAACTTGCCCCAAGCATTGCAGACTGCTCAAGAGGGAATGCATATGTAATTAGTGAAAGATGGCAAATAACTTGCTTGGAAATCATTAATGTTAGCTGTGTGTTGTAGCAGTGGCTCTGAATAGGTCTTCAACCTGGTACTTGTAAAAAAATGTTAGCTTACTTTTTGCATATTGGTTATCTCTTACAACATGCTTTTACTTACTGAGTAGTATCTGACTCTCTGAACAGAATCACAGAGTCACAGAATGGTAGGGGTTTGAAGGGACCTCTGGAAATCATCTTGTCCAACCCCCCTGCTTGAGCAGGTACACCCAGAGCAGGGGGCACAGGACTGCGTCCAGGCTCCAATGGCTTCCATAATAGTGTCTGTTCAGGAGGATTTTATTCTGAGTATCCAAGAACAGTATTATTTCTACAGTAGAATGACATAGTTAGTGAGGAAAGTCACACATCTGGCCATAACCACTCTGTCTGTACTGGTTGCACAGTGATACCTAGTGATTATCTGCAACTGCTTCTCTCAAAAGATGGAAGATTTGGCCACTGAAGGGAAATCTTCTAGCTCCAGGCCAGTTCTTCCACAGCACGATAGTTGGTGGGTTTTTTTGCAAGTGATGTGTTTTTTTGAGGAAGGTGGGCATATACTCTTTGGACCTACCTTCTAACCTTCCTCTTTCCCTGCTACTTCCTTTTTCCTTTCATTAAGGCTTCT
The DNA here is from genome assembly GCA_013389905.1 of Sula dactylatra. Taxonomy (NCBI): domain Eukaryota; kingdom Metazoa; phylum Chordata; class Aves; order Suliformes; family Sulidae; genus Sula; species Sula dactylatra. Next base: position 84,403 of record WEKW01009591.1, read on the forward strand.
ATTGCTTTCTTTTCATTACTTCCATTGTGGATTTTTCTGTTAGGTTTAGCATCGTGCAGCTAAAACCATATCAATAAACCCAGCAGGAACTAGTTGAGTAAACCTGGAGGGACTCTGACATTTGTTTCATCCTCCCTTGTATTCTGCATTTTAGGAGTGCTGAGCTAGAACCATTAGTCTGATTTGCACCAAACCTGAACATGAGCTTGTTCAGGGGCTCCACATCGTACTTTGTCCATTGTATTGTAAACTATGTATTGTATTCTTCAAGGGGGAAGAAGAGGAGGGAGGGAGAAAAAGAAAAAAAGGACAAGAATTGGAATAAATATTTCTGCAAGTTACAGATGAAAGTCTATATGAGGTATGGGGATCACATCCACAGATGTATATACCCAGATAGCTCTTTTGCTGATCCATACAGAATTTTACTCAGTATTGCGTACAAACTCTTTTATTGTCTCTGCCTCCTAGATTCTTTTTAGAGCTACAGGTAACATAAAAGTTTTTTAAGCTCTTCTGTCCCTTCAAATCTTCAAATTTTAGAAGTAAAGTGTCTCTCAGCAGGAATAAGGGAGGCACACAGGGAAAAATTCATTATAATTAAGTTTTATGTGTGTGTTTATACTCAGGTTATTTACGAAGATATAATTATCTTTTTTTTTTTTGTTAATTGAGGAAAACTGATACCAGATCAGTTAGACACACTTCTTAAATGAGTTAATTTTATAGTGCTATAGTTTACATACTACTTGCACTCTGTATAGCTAATTTTTTTTTCTTTAAAAATACATTGTTAAGTTGCAGATTTAGTAATCAGAAAGGCAATACAAAAAAAATTTCTTCCTAATGGCAGTGGGTTTTGGTATACTCCAGACATCTTACTGATTCTGTTACTCTATTGAATTCATTTTCTAATAAGTTAGTTCTGTATACAATGCATCACATAAATTATATGGGGTGTTTTTACTAATGATGGAATAAATTTTCAGCTTGTAGTGACGTGGTAGTGTATTTATTATATTCTAATAACATGAATTTTTGTATTTAATGTGGTAGTGATCAAGTTTAATTTGTTTGAATTCGTATTTTCAGTGTCTTTTTATTACTAATGGTTGGGCATTTTCTTATTAATAAATAGTTTTCTAGTGATTTGGGTTTTTTTCTCTTTTCTTGTTTGTCTATGGATGGATGGATAAATTCTCTCAAGGACTATGATGTAAATTAAAAACTATTACACTGAGGTCAGGGGATTATTACATTGAGGGGAAGGGCGAATTTCACCATGCCATACCATAGTTAAGAAAACACAATTTTGTTGCTACCAGAAGGTGTGTTCCAACATCTTTTAAAAAAGGGAGGCTGTTCAGACTGATTTCAATTTAATGACTATTTCCTTTGGACTTTCTTGACAAATTTATATTGATTTGCTTTTATTTTAGTTTCTTCTCTTTTAAAAATATAAGCAATATCATTGAATGCCTATTTTTCAGTCATTTAGAGTAGTACATTATGTAGGTCAGAATTAGAAAACAAAATCACAAGTATTTGAAAAAAACTTCACAAACAATCTGATTACAACATAGTTCCAGCCTTTTCCCATAGGACTTTTCATCAGTAATATTCATAGAATATGTAAACACTTCACCTTAACTAGGGAGGAAGCAATAATCCCTGGTCAATTTGTCCACAATCAGCATTGCGCTATAAACAGCTGGTGGTGAATAATATCATCCTTACTGAGAACTGTAGCATGCACAGGACACAATGCTTTCTGTCATGTGTATTCCTTTGTTAAACTATAAAATAAACTTTTCCAGTTATAGTGATGCATCTGTGTGTTCATAAACAGTTTCTTAAATTAAAAGGGAAAGAAAAATGTAAAAGTGAAATGCATTAAAGGTCAGTAAGTATTCTGGCAACTCAATTTTAAAGGGAGACATGAAATAATTATTTAAGATGTGGGAGGGAATAGCAAATCAGAAATAAAGCAATTATATCTATGGGAGTGGTAAAATTTAGGAGAGTAAAAATAGCCAATAGTACCTTTAGAGTTGCAAAGAAAGAAGGGGTAAAAGTGAGCTAAAATGCTACCCGTAAGAATCAAAATATTAATACTTACTATAATAAAAGATAATGATAATGAGGAAAATAAAATACAATTATAAAATAATTTGATTTTAGTTATGGCCAAATTATCCAACTAATTGTAAAACATTAGGAACCCAGCTTACCCAGGCCAAGACAAATAGTACCATTTGAGATTGTCAAGGCCCTAAGTACCCTAATAGGCTTTAATGGCCTTGAGCAGCCCCACCTGGGACACCCAGCCACACCCTTACTTATGGGCCCATTTCAGCTCAGGCCAGAGCTCTAATCTTTCTCTACATATGCTGTTCTTGTCTATATCCCCTTCTGGGGGAGTGAATGCTTTGACTCTTGCCTTTGTCCTGTGCTCACTGGGCTGTTGGTGGGACCTGTTACTGTCAGCACGTGGCTCTGCCTGCCTTGCTCAGGCACTGTACCCTGTTGGGGAGGCACCAGTTGTGCTGGGGTCACCCTTGTCTCCTGGCTTGTTCTACCCTTGTGGAGCAGCCCTGCTCTTGTTGCTCCACTGTAGAAATGTCCTAGTTACAGTGCAGTTGTCTCAGATATGGTAACAGACCTACAGATGATCTATGCCCTTTTATAGTACTAGCTGGAGACAAGATGGGATAACTGATGGTAACTCAACTAGCACCAGATGCTGGTGTTGAAACAGTTGATTTGACCCCTAGCTGTAAGTTTCCATAAATTTTTGCTTTGAGATTGGTTACTGCTGTGATTGAATGTTTACTATGTCCCTTAAGCAGAAGTTTGGTCTTTATTTGAACATTTCTATTAACAGAGAATTAAGTTCATTATTTTGTGTTTATTGCTTTTTGCAGGTGTCATAATTCCTGTTTGAATGTTTCATTTGTTACAGTTGCATCTATGTGGTCTTTTAATTGATTGAGAAATAATAGAGAAGAACATGGCTTTATTTCACTGGACCAGTGGAAGACATTTAAGCAGAAGCAAAATGTAGTTGAGGACAAAATTTGGTCCTGATATCAGTTACCTGCTCTGGACTTACATCACTTTTTTTTCTTTTTTTTTAAACATTTAGTGGTCAAGCTTTTAGTTTAGTTTGGGGGGGGGTGTTATTTTTTTTTTTTAATTTGTGAGACTACATCTTTGAGAGTAAAATGTTAGGGCATTGGTATAAGTCTGTTTGATTTTTAGACTGATTCAGAAAAAGTGTCATAAAGGTGTATTTATGATTTACATCTAGTTTATATGCTTCATGGACAATGAATGTGATAGGCAGGTCTTGGACTCAAGTGTTACCTTTGCTTCATTTTCTGAAATAATTTCTGCAAAGTGACTAACTCAAGATGGGAAGCAGTTAAGATGATAAGCTTTCCCCCCATTGTTGCAGTTCTTAGTCTTCTTGATTCACTTAGCTTTTCTTAGCTAGGATATTTATATCCGTCTTGTGGTGACAAATAGGAATTTCTCACGCAAGTATGCGTATGATTATATGTACATTTTTATCCCTTCCCATGAAGTGATAAAATATCTTGGGAAGAAATCTATATTTTCCTCTTTCTATAAATGCATTACATTTAATAAGTTCCCTTCTTAGTTTTATGTGGTTGTGATGAGACTCAAGTGAAAATATTTCTGTTTATTTCTTTCTAGCAGTAAAATCAACTTCAGATATGCCTTTCTAGTTCAATTTCATTTTCCTAGGAGGGGGTGGGAAAAAAAAAAAAACATTGGTTCTTATTACTAGTGTCACTTATTCAGTGTTTACCTCTCCTGGATTTTGTCACAGCCTCAAACATAAGCCCAACCACTTTGAAGACTTTTTTATTGGCAGGGATTCCTCAGCTTTTCTAGGTAACTAGTTATTATGCTCATATGTGTGAAAGGCTGTCTTTCTAGCAATCTATATTCTCTTGGAAGCAAAGCTCATTACTCCTTGACCAAACCTCCCTGAATCTGGAGGAAAAACTATTCACATTCTCTATAAAAACATTTTACTCACTAAAACAGTGCTATCATTAATCACCTCTTCCCTCCTCTGCCTACCCCTGCAGTCCTCAAGGAGAGTAACAGTATGGTATTCAAGAGTAAAACCATCAATTTTTGAATCTTTTCTAATGTATCATCTTTTAAATCCCTGTTTCTGTTGCCTTTCTCTATGCTACATTTTTAAAGTATGACACCTAAAAGATAGACAAGCTGAAGTGTCATGGGAAATAAGGAGAGTAGAATAGCAAGCTTGTGCATCTTACACAAGGTGAACACTTAACAGGTCACAGAATGAGATTTGCTCACTTGTTTTCAAAATTTCATGCCATATGAATGGCATAATCTGTACACCTGAAACTCTTGCTCTCTGTTTGGAGCTAATTCTTATTAGAAACAATTGACAAGGATTGAACCCAGAGCAGATCTCTGCAGAACCCTGTTTGAGGTCAAACTGAGAAGACTAATGTCCTGGTTTCAGCTGGAATAGAGTTTTTTTTTCATAGCATCTAGTATGGGGCTATATTTTGGATTTATGCTGAAAACAGTGCTGATAATGTGGAGATGTTTTAGATATTGCTAAGTAGTGCTGTCACTAGTCAAGGAATCTTTCAGTTTCCCATGCTCTGCTGAGTGCACAAGAAGTTGGGAGGGGGCACAGCCAGGACAGCTGACCCCAACTGACCAAAGGGATATTCCATACCATATGACATCACACTCAGTATATAAAGCTGGGGGGAAGAAGAAGAAGAAGGAAGGGGGGGATGTTTGGAGTGATGGTGTTTGTCTTCCCAAGTAACTGTTACATGTGGTGGAGCCCTGCTTTCCTGGATATGGCTGAACACCTGCCTGCCCATAGGAAGGAGTGAATGAATTCCTTGTTGTGCTTTGCTTGCATGTGTGGCTTTTGCTTTGCCTATTAAACTGTCTTTATCTCAACCCATGAGTTTCCTCACTTTTACCCTTCCAATTCTCTCCCCCATCCCACTGGAGGGGGAGTGAGCAAGCAGCTGCATGGTGCTTGGTTGTTGACTGGGGTTAAACCACGACAATTTACCAAAGGATTGCCTGTGCACGATGTTTTGATTAGTTTTTTAGACCTTCTCCTTTTTTTTTGTAGTTGTGCACACAGCGTATAATAATTTCATCTTCACCATGTTTTCCTAATTTGTTTGAGAGTGTCATGTAGGAGAGTTTATGACTTCTTCCCCCTTATCCACTTAGCCTGTCAAAGAGGGAAATTCAATTGGCTTAACACAGTTTGTTTCTTGTCACTTTGTTATTCTTTCAAGGCTTTGTAAATGGATTATTTAATTTGATCCAGTATGTTTCTGGATATGAAATGAGGCTGACAAGTCTATAATTTTCTCGTACACTTTTTTCCTCCTTTAAAAGGTAAAGACTAAGTTTTGCCTTCTACTGGCCTGTGATACATCATCTATGCTCCTAAGTCATGGGAAATAATCACTAATGACTTGGAGAATTGCTTTTACTACTACTTCAAATTCTTGAGGAAACCCTGGTTACTTAGATGCTTCCATTTTATTCAAATATTGCTCAATCTCTCCATAAATAGGTGAATGCTGGCTATAAATAACCATTTAAATTCTATTTTCAGTACTTTGAATGACAGGGATATATTATTGAGGAAGCAGAGACTGAGTGTTAAAAAGATGTAGGGAGGAAATTATTTAGAATATAAGGAGTTGCTAGCTCGATTAAATCCTAAGTCATAAAAAAGTTATGAGCTGAGGTCATACGCAAGAAGTTCTCTTAAAAAAATTAGCGTCATCGGTCTGAGCCTTCTTTAAAAGTTGTACATTGGTCCTTAAATTCTGTTATAGTTCAGTGATTTAGTTTTGTCTGTTTATCTTGCCTCTGTAGAGAATCAAGAGCTGGACTCTTACTCAAGAAGTACAAAAGCTGTAGATTTTTAGAATCACTTCGCACAATTCATTCTAAGAAAGCATTTAGAGAATATTGTACCTAATTAACTGAGAATTAAATAACTTCTTGCATTTTATATATAATTTCTTTATGGGATTAATTTCTGTAGGATTTTTCCTACCTTCATAATGATTTTAAATCTAAAAGGATAAGATGCTTAGTTTGAAATTCCAACTAATTAAAGGAATTCTGTATTTTATTGATTTCTTGCCAGAAGAGAACAATTTAAAAGCAAGTAAGATTACACTAGAGGAAGCAATAACCCCTAGCATATTTCAGTATTTGAGTTTTACCTAATGAATTATATTCTTAGGGTTTTATCTAAGGTCCAACTGCTATCTAAATTTTAAAGTAAACGTAACAAAACATAGGTTGCAAACACAAAAGAAAATCTTGTACAAAGTAAAAAAAAAAAAAATAAATTAGAGACCTGCTCAGTTTGACATATTTTAAACACGTACTCATGATATTCTTAAAGGTCACAGACTATCTCAAACTGCAAGTTACCTTTTAGATAAAAATGTTGATTATAATTAAAGTGATTGTAAATGTGGTTTAAATTGTTCTTTTCTTTGAGAAGTGTCTCTTGGTCTCTACTTTCTTTTTAATTGCTGTGTGCTAGCAGAAGAGAAGCCTCTGCTACAGCTGCATAATAGGTGACATAGTAGTACACTGTATAGACAATAGTAGTGAAACCGCACTTATCGTGTATTTATATGTACTTTGAAAATATGCTTCACATGGCTAAATGCAGGCTTGACTCCCTATTCTTACAATGGAACTGTTACAGGCCAGACACAGGGAATCTGTAAACTAAACCTTTCAAGGACATTTCTGAAAGGATGCCAATTTAGGCATCTGAAAAAACTGTGCATGCAAAAGGCAGTCATACACTTTTTGCATTTACCCAAATTGCAGCTAGAAAGCCTATGTCCTAAAAAATACATCAAAGCTTCAGGGAAGTAAACTAAGTTTAGAATGTGGAATTCATGGATTGTATACCATAGACCTATTATTAAGTGATTTTAACACGTATGTGCATTTCAGATTAGTTATTAATCATGAGCACCACTTTCCAACCTAAAGGGAAAGTTATTAATTATCACAAATGAATCTTCCTAAAGCTACTTAAGCTAGGGCTGAGAGTAGAATGAAACATTTATAATTTAACACAGCCTAGTTTTCGTTTTCCCAGCACAGAAAGACTGATGAACATTCAGATCTGGAGACTGATTTTTTTTTTTGAAGCAAGTTTTTTTTTGTGTTCTGTTTTTTTTTGTTTGTTTGTTTGTTTTTAAAAAGACAAGCTCCAGTCTGAGATAAATTTGCCAGTCTGCACCTGAAATTTGTTGTCCTAACTTGAAGCCTAGCTGTTTTGGACCAGATGCTTGACCTAATGTTGGCCTATTTCCCATTTGGAGATGGATGTTTTATGGAATATTTGAAATTGTTCTGACAATGTCACTTTTTGAAACCAAAAAGACCTTTTGGTTCCCAGACAATTTTCTAGAGCATTTAATTTATTTATATCATCAAAGTGATCTTCCACTACAATAAAATAAGTACCAAAATAAGCATTCTGTGCAAACTGACCATATTTAAATATTTTTCTTATGTGCAATTTTGTACATAGCTTCCAAGTCTTTCATGTCTCTATGATGAGCACTGGGCATTTCAATGCATTTGTATTGATGCACTTGTATTTCATAACTCAAAATGCTTCAGGTGCACTAACTTTCATTTTTTTGCGTAATCATTTAGAAAAAATACAGGGGAGAATAGACACCTTCCTTTAAAAAAAAAAAAAAAATGAAATTCAGGTACCTTGTGGTAGTAATGTTTGAAACTGAACAGCTGAGTTCCACACCAAGCCAGGGCCTTCTTGCTGTACCTGGCAATCCTGGTTTCATTCTATAAAGACAGTTACATCAAAGCTACAGAAGGGGGATGAGATACAGTGCATCTCACAGACCTGATGTACCAAGCATCCCCATTTGGGGAATGTATGACATAAATAGTAGTTGCTGCTCTACCCTAACATATGGATGATTCTTGAAAGGAAAATCTGAAGGATGGAGCAATGGCATGCAACCTAGTTGTATTGGAAGCCTTGCAGAAGACATTACAGTTGAGGAGTTAGTTATCTTGAACAGACCTTGTCTGCTCTTTTGGGCTTTGTAGTGCTTGAGAAGTCATATTAGCATGGCTAACCACTGTCAGTAAATCTTTTGGAGTGTCCCATGCTGGACACTGTTGGATGTTATGAGATGACATTTCCAGGAGAAGATATATGGTTTTGCTTCTTGCACAAAATAAAAGGCACCACAGCATGGGAGGAGGAAGGAAGCTCTAGACAAACAGAATCTGCAGTGTGCCATGGCAAAATCCACCCAGATCTGCCCAATACTTCACAAAAGGGGTTCACAGCACCTAAAGGGACATAAGTTGTACTTGCTCTCTATATTTATTTTTTTATTCTACCTTACTGAAACAGGTATTTTATTATGCCGTTTGGCAGGCCTTTCTTTTTGAGAACCAGAAAGAACCCTGCTCCATCTCTCCCTTTCTCCCCTTTCTCCCCCATTCCTGATGCAAAACACTAGTCACTGATTGAAACGGTGTCAAGGTGCAGCGAGGCTGTAGCTGGATATCAAGTTTCTAAGGCATGCCATGGAGCGTTCCTGGGCAATAGTGCAGGCTCTGCTTACTTGCTGATATGGGACAGCAATGTTAGGTATTAATTAGTCCAGGCTGACCCTGGGAAGAAGTGACCTACTGGCTTCATTAGGGTGGAAAATGTCATTGACTTCTCTCTAGCTTCAGCCCTGTCCAGTCCTTCAATGAAGTGGTAGGAAACCTAGTGAATCACTGTCTGCTACTGCCTGCAAGCCATTACTAATACTCCCTCCCACATAAACTCTCTGAGACATAATATATTTATTATGGGGTCTTAGCCTAATGATATTTTTGCTATGAATATACAGTGTAAGAGCTGGTGATCTAGGTAAAGCAAATGTACACAAATAACAGAGGAGGGTCTTAGGAATGTTTTAAACTTCTGTTTTTACAAAAACACTAGCACACATTTGTAGGACTGAGGCTATAATGATACTTACCAACTCTTTTTTTAGTCCTTGAACATCATCTGGACCACAAATAAGTGTGTACACTTGCCAGTGACAGCTGAATGCATCACTCTATTTTTGTGGTCACACGATGCGGTTTTGTAAGAAGGATTTAGATACTCTAACTTGTACAGAATGGTGGAGAACTGAATTCAGTTCAACATGAGAAACTTTGGTGTGTATGTATAGCTTTCAAACTACTTTAAACTAAAAGTGTTATCTCACCTAAATAACCAGATCCTGTTTCTATTAAAATGAATAGCAAAATAGTTGTAAGTACATTTAGATCTTTTTTGTTTAATTCCTTAGAAGAAATGCATAAGAAAATGTGACACCTCAAACTAATTTAAGATGCCAAGTTTTTTGTTTCTGTTATACATTATTATACATTGTAGTTTTTAAATTAAGCAATCAATGAAGGATACAGCCAATATGGTGTTTCTGTAAAAACAAAAATCTCATCTGTACAATAATTAGAATATAGATAGATGTTCCAGATGGTACACATGCAAAAAGAAGGCTAGCTGTATACCAGATGGTATTATGACCATACATAAAGCAACTGGATAATCATTGTAATATTGTGCCATGTCATATTATATGAATAAATACTATGTTTTCCTGAGAAAAAGCTAAAATCATCAGTAAATTAAACTCCACAAGGCAGATGTGGCATTTATCCAGGAATTACAGTCCTGGAGGAACAGCAAGATTGGAGCAGGAACTTAGAGGCTTTATTTCTTTAATTCGTTCCCCTTATGAAAAAGAGGTAATTCTAATTTTTCTAAAGTATCCTTTACATAATTAATCTTAGCATAAGCAACTTTAAAGAAATTAGAATACTCTGCATTGCTAAAATGGAACCAATTTTTTTGCTTCTCTCAAGAATACTCAACTTTTATAAACACTTCTATTCCTAAGATTTTTTTAAAGCAATAGACATTCAGAAGAAACTTTGCAGTGAAACATCACAGTTTCTGGTATAGCATGACAATTTCTATTAGAAGATCAATATGACAAGAACTTTCTGGATGTTTTTTTATATTAATAACGTATTCAGCCTAGATATATTCCTAAGTGTGAAATTGGCCTGCACCATAACTAGAAAAAATATTCTTATACTGACACTATAAAGAATTCTTAGAACTAATTGGAGATGGTTCTTTGAGATTATTTTTCTTCAAGAAAACACAAATTGTTTCACAAGCATCCAGTGCAGGAATATGTGTGTGTGTGTATATATATATATATATATCATTCAAGCTTTGTGATCTACCATAGATATTTTATCTATAGTTTTTCTATACATATATTTAAATTTTTCAAGATGGAAGATAAGATAATCTCATAAAGGAACAAAACAGCATTTGCTCCCTTTCTCTATAGATGTATTAGAAGGAGAAAAACTTCTTCCAGGCTGTCTCCTATTTAATTTAGAAGACATTGTGATCTTATACAAGAAATGCATGTCCTGTATTTCTAAGAAAGTAGCCCTCTATAGTGGGCATGTTAAAGTTCCAGGTCTCTATGACAATCCTTACTGATGAAGTAGGATAGAAGACGTTGAGGTCCAGTAGCAGTTCCTGGGATACAATGCAGGCTTGTAATTCCATTCTAAACAATAAAAGGCTTTGTCCTCTTGTCCTGTTTCTGAAAGGCAACTGCTGTGGACATTTCCAAAATCTTCCTGAAGGCCACCTTCCGCCTGAGAAACCTTGCATCTCCTAGGAAATACCTAAAGTAATATTGCCTGCTGATAATGCATTACCCTAAAAGACTATAGGAAAGGTGGGGACAATCTTTTTAGCAAGGCCTGTTGTGACAGGACAAGGGGTAATGGTTTTAAATGAAAGGAGGGTAGATTTAGATTGGATATAAGGAAGAAACTTTTTACAATGAGGGTAGTGAAGCGCTGGCACATGTTGCCCAGAAAGGTAGTGGAGGCCCCATCCCTGGGCACATTCAAGGTCAGTTTGGATGGGGCTCTGAGCAACCTGATCTAGTTGAAGATGTCTCTGCTCACTGCAGTGGGGTTGGACTAGATGGCCTTCAAAGGTTCCTTCTAACCCAAACCATTCTATGATTCTGTGATTAGCCAGGCACTTGTTCTCCTTGTGTTTGAACTGAGCTTTTTCTGTGCTCTATTTATTACTATGGCCAACCTTTTGGGTATGATTTTGTTGTTGTACCACAGGCCAGTCAAGTCTGAGGTACTTGATTATTGAATGAGCAAATTACTTCACACCTTTTGTCATGAAATTATGAGCCTTGTCTTCTGTAATATGAAAGAGTTTCAGATTGGACTGATGCTGCAGTATTCTAGCAAAGGGTGCATAGAAACAGCTGTTGACAAGATAACAAAAGTGGGGTGACATGCACTGTTATTAGCAAAACTGTGCTAGTATTTGTATAACTTCCTGTGCAAAAGATGGGATGATATTACTTATGCAGTGCAGTGATGTGAGTACATGAGAGATACTACACCAGCAACACATTCCTAGTACATGAGGACATCATTTTAACTGTAAAATGTTTCCAATATAGACATAGATTCAGCCATAGCTGAACAGTTTCTCCTGAGTGAAAAGGCAAATCACTTGTTTTCTACTTGAATAGGTCATTCTGCTAATCTGGGATTTTGTGTCAAAAATGGACCTTTCTAGTATTAGTTCATAAGAATGAAGTTGTAAAAGTAAAAAAATGAATGTACCAATTATGTTTGTTTGTTGTTGAAGGACCTGACAGTAGGAAAGCATTTCCATATTTATTAGACATATAGTATGTAATTTGTTAATAACGCTGCAAGGAAGTAGACTATATTTCTTTCAGGGGAGCACTAGGATGAAGGCTACTTTGGTCATTGAATCCTAGCCATGTGCTTGGGGCCATCAACAAAAAATGTTTATAAAAACAAATAAACCAACAAAAAAAAAAATCAAACCAACCAACTCCTGCTCCCTCCCCAAACTCTTGAAATGGATAGTGACAGAACTTCATGCTAGAAGGAACAGCTACATCACCCAGTTTGATCTCCATATAATACTTAGAACATTGAATAGAACATTTCCGTTGATAAAAGCAACTTGCCTGGATAAAGCCTACACTCCAGAAGAATGTGCAGTTGTGAACTGAAGACCTCTGGAACCATGAAAATCCTTAGCTTTCTTAAGCAGCTTATTCTGATAACATATTTATTACAGTCTTAGTTTAAGAAAAAAGAAAGTCCAATTTCTCAGTTGAAGTGTCTGTTTTCAAGTACTTATTCTTGCTATTCCTTTCCTCACTGCATTTGCTTTCTGTACTGTCTTCTAAGGATAATTGCATGCAGTACACAAGTCACCTATCTTTTTCTTTTGAAGCTGAAAAGAAGCTCAGTTTCTAATATTACTCATTGTTAGGAATTGTCTCCTCATCTTGAAACCTTATTTCTAGACTCCTGATGTTTGTTTGAATGGTCTAGTTCACAAATTGATCCATCTCACTTTGCATGACTCTTTCTATCCCCAGTTATTTTTCTCTTAGTTTCTAGCATCTACCGATGTTTTCAGCAATGATTCTTCATCCTGACATGATGAATGATGCAGATCTAATACTGATCTATGTGAAATGCTCTTAAACTACACATACCCCTAGCATCAGGAAAAGGGCTTTTGTTTCCATAGTGTTTTTTCTCCAGCATCTAGATCCATTGCTTTTATGGCTACATCTGCTATGCTTTTTAGCAGTTAAAACAGTTGCACAGATAGCATAACTTCCAGTAACAGTTGCTATGTTTTTTGTACTGTCAGAGCATGGTGTTAAAAGATGAGTCTCACATAAAAAGTGGAAATAGTTCAACCCAGGTTTTAACCTCAGTAATTTCATGCTGCTTTTACATTCAGATATGTTATGTCCAAGGCACCTGGTATGTTCAGAAGTGGTTTTCAAAGTCTAAATTCCCCAAAACAAGCACAAATAATAGCATGTATAAATAGTTCTATTTGTTAATGCTAATGTTTCATTTGCACAGAAAGATAATAACCTTTGTAATTTTCACTACAACTAGTTATTACTAGTAATTTTCAGATGTTTCCATCACCTATGGATGATAGCATCTCAGTGCTTTGGGCATTCAGAAGATGCCATGTTACTGTATATTGGTAGTTGCTTCTTCTGTACTTTCACTGACATCCACCAGAAAAAAAAAAACAACTTTGTTTTGCATAAGTCCACAGACAAAAAAACATTCCTGGTCTTCAAAACTGTAGTCTCACCTTGTTGAGATTTTTCTCTTTCCTTGCTTCTTCTCACTCTCCTTTGATTAGAAGCATTGACAATATGCTATATTTTTATCTTGGCTCCCTTTACTCCAAGGGCATAGTAAACTCTCATGAGCAAAAGTTCAGATCTTCAAAGAGGAAAGAACATTTTTTTTGGTTTAGTTTGAGTTGTTGCAACACAGGTTGCTCAATTTGTTCTTACTATATTTAATGCAGTTGTATGTGTATTCTTTATGCTTTTTGGACTGAAAAAAAAATGGAAATTTGATTAAATATGTCTTCTAGCTAAATGGTTTATGTGTGTGCAACTTAACTCAATGCTAATATTTCACTAAATTTCCTGTATGAAGCTGGCTGGGAAGGATGATAAACAGAATAGAACTACAAACAGGATTATAGACAGTATAGAGAAAATATATGATTTGTCAGAAAAAGATGTGAATTAAAGATTTAATGTAAAATGGGGATTGCTAGCAAGAGGTTTCCAGAAGCAGTAGAAAAAATATCTACAGAAAGAGATATTTAAAGATTCTTTAGAAATGCATTTAATATTGAACTACCATCTAGAGAATGACTCAAAAACTGAAGTCTGGTATTGTTGTTAAGTGAAGAAAAAAAAAATCTGAATATTATGCAGAGTCAGTTATTTCTGGAGCCATAAGTCAGTTGTCATTCTTCATTGCAGAGAAAAATGTACTGGAAATTTCACAGAGGATATTCAAGCCGTAACAAGTGTAACACAGCACAGTTTGTTTTGTTTTGGTGTGTTTTGTTTGTTTGTTTTTACAAAGATATTATGAAACATATCAATCTCATGTTTTGTTTGGCCTTGTGATCTCTCCAACAATGCCACACTGGATGATTCCTCCCACTTTAAGTGAAGATATAGTGCATTACAGATGATAACTGGGAGACACTTTCACACCATAAAGTAATTAACACTATTCCATGCCCCCGCCCTCCCCCCCCCCAACCACTTTTTTTCCCTTATGAAAGCAGAGGAGTAGTTAGCTGTGCCTAGGCTAACATAGCCAGGCTTTGCAGGCCCTGGAGGGAAAGGAGTTGATTTCCAAACTGAGCAGCTGCATACCATTCTTAAGAATAACTTAGCAGTTTTCTCTTCATTTAAACTGAGCAGGCTCCAGAGTTTACTGAGACACTCAGACTGAGGACAGATGTAATTTCAGTGTATATGAACACATATCAGAAAATTTAGGACTCCCTTGATTCCTAACTGAAAGTGAATCGCCAGTGCCACTTTAAGAACAGTGAGTGCAATGTACTGTTAGCATGAGATAATCAGCCAGCCACTTACTGTAATAAGTGAAGTGTGTTCTCAGTAAGTAGTATGATGGGAACTGCTTTATAGCACTCTATTGTAGAGGGGACAATGGAGTATAAGCCAATGGAAATTTTTATTTTTACTATTTCTGTGGAAGTTTAACTTCAGCATTTTTGTTTCAGTCAAATATTAAACATTTGTAAAGCAAAACATTTCAGTTCTTCCTAGATACATCACTTGAAATAATTAGAGCAGGCATATTACATTTAAGCTACAGAGTAGCTGAAGTCTTAAGGTCTTACAAAAGACAAAGTAATTGCTTATGTAGAATAAGCTTGGCATTTACAAAACTTCTTGTAAATGGTTGTGAACTGAGAGACTTGTCAGGGTGACTTTTCTTTTTCTTCTGAACATTTGTTTCGATAAACAGATGTTTTCTTATCAAACCAAAAGGTTTATTCCTTACTGAGAGTGTATGAATCTCGAATCAAGGTCCATGAACTATACTTGTTTTCTCACATGTAAACTGATGGTGCAGGCATTTAGGAGAAGTCCAGTTTCCAGGATATTCTACAGACTCTGCCATTTTCATACCAGACTTGTCTAGAGTGAAACAGAGGTACACTGCTCTTGGCCAAAGCCTAAAGTTACTTGTCCTGCTTTTGTCACTGACGTCTGATGGAGACAAGTGGAACATATACTAGCACATTCTATCAATCAAGATTTATAGGTATATCTTACCTACCTTGTAAACCTTCCAATCTATGGTAAGTTATTTGAAAAGAGAGAAATTTTGGTAGTTACTAAAAATTGCATGGTATGAAGAAAAATAAAATTATTGCAATATTTACTAAACCTCATCAGCTAAATAAGATAAGGAACAGATGTATCTCAGGTCTCTTTGTAGACATCAAGTGAGGAGATTGCTTAAACGGGAAATGTACGAAAAAGCCAGGGAGTTAAAATTCAACTTCTTTTGAAAAGCAGTCGTTTAACTATTTTTAGGATGTACTAGAGATAACAATTATTTCTATTTTCCTATCAGTTCACTTTAAACTCATTGACTTGCAATCATTGCAAGTTGCCTACTGGGTTTATTCGTCCGTGTGTTGTTGTCGTGTCCCGTCCCGTCCCGTCCCCCCCCCAATATGTATCTAGACAACATAAAACAAATGAACTGTATAATAACCAGAAGATGATCATTAGAAATCCAGAATGTTGGGGTTTTTTTTCATCAACACTTCTGTTTTGAGGTCATTCAGAGACTACCTCTATACTGATGATTTTAACTTCTGAAACATCTGTGTTCCTGAATATTCTTCAAAGCAGTGCATTCTGAGGTGTCTTTTAACATTGTTGAAAATCTTACTGCAAAAAAACATTTTCTGAAGCATCAGATGAGCAGTTAACATTTATGAAAAAAAAAAATCCCTTCCAGCTTTATATGGTTCTGAATGAATTATAAACTTTTGAAATAATCTCCTCTTTCAGTTAAAGATTCTGTATAGGACACAAATAATGGGTTTTCTGTCAAAAAAAGTAAGATGAATATTAAAAATTTTGTTCCAAGAAAAAAGTATTTTTATTCCAGAGGCTGTGTACACACACTCATTAGAAAATATGGCAATAGCCTGCCCTTCCTAAAATAAAATCAATGACACATAACATTGACTTCTGTACACAGTCAAATTATAGGCTTTAGTAGGTCTGTCAGCAAGAAGAGGTGCACTAGGGTAAACTGTGTTTGGGGGTGTTTTGGTTTGGTTTTTTTTTTTTTTTGGGGGGGTNAAAAACCAAAACCCAAAAAACAGAAAAAGAAGGCGTAGGTCTTGACTATGTAAGATCTTTAGGAGAATCACAATGCCTTAAGCAAATAAAATATCTTAGGATCATTGTGGTCTACCACAGTACAGCAGTTCTTGGGTGGCCATAGGACTGACTGTAAGTACAGTATATTATTGAAGCAAATATATCTGTTCTTGAAGGTATCTTCTGTGTAAGCCTCAGCATATTCTGTAAAGCTACGTAGTTCAGTGGTCTGTCCACACAGAACAGTTCTACAATGACAAATTATTACAAGATTTGCTAATCCTTCAACCTGTGTGCCTGCTAGAATTGAGGGCAAGCTCCTTCTTTGCTTTTGAAGTTTGTTCAGATTTTTCGTTGTGAAGGAACACAGGAAACCTGTCACACTTTTTTACAATATATTTCTCTGCATAAGTGATATTGGTGACTTCTGTGAGTCATTGTTTTGATATGAGTAGCTTAAACTCAGCAAGAACTGTGTATGAATGTGTACAGATTAGGGGGGCTGGGGAAAGGGATATAATTGCTTGCTTTTAAGATGTAGCTTAATTATTATAGATTTCTTACTGTTACAGTTATAAACACATGTGTGTATCCTCAGGAAATACTAATTTCCCCTCTTTTGCTCAAGAATGAAAAGCTTCGAGAGCAAAGGCAGTAGGCAATGAACACTTGGTAATTTTAAGTATCCAATATGTGCGCTCATGTACACACATACATGCACAAGCGTTTTAATTTTGAATGTGCCTTTGCCAGTTGTTGCTCTACAAAACAAAATCTTATCGATTGATTCTAAAAGGCCAGGTAAAGAGTAATTTTCAGGTTCTTTAACAAAACACTATTAGCTCTTTCTATGCAGCTTTAGTTCAGTGAGAGTTCAAGTGAAAGCTTCTGGAGAGGTTCTTAGATGAGTGAATCATAAGGATTGAATCTCTCTAAAGCCTCTGGAAGAACTGAGAAGAAATATTGAAGCAGCATGACCCTACAAAAAGTCCATATATATGTAACAGAAATATATTGTAGGGTTATATGACACACATATGAGCTTTTTTAAGCTACTGGGTTTTTTTAAATTTCTACAAGAACACAGGAGCAGACAAAAAAGTGACATTTGTTTTTATGGGGGATGAGAGGAGAATGTGAGGAAAGGAAAGAAACCACTTTGTTTTAGGGTTTCTGTGGTTTGGGGTTTTTAATTGCATGTAAATATTCCCCAGACTTTTTAAAAATCTCATGATATACTGGGTTTTTCTGTATGCCAAACATCTTGTATTACAATCTCTTTTGAGCTATCCTTACTTTGTGTGAAGAGAGAGAAAAGGAGATGAATTCCTTCATGTTAGTGTTTTTCAAGAAACAATAAAATACTTTTTATTTCCTTTTCTAACGTGAAAAAAAAAAAGGTTGGTTTCTGTATATATTTCCCCTTTTATTTTGGCCATATAATATTGGGCAACTGAAAGATTGGATGTCTTTTAACACATGGCCCACCCAGGGAAAAACTCATTAAATTCTACCTCACTGCTGTTTTTTTATTGCAAGGAACCTAGTATTTGTTTAAAAAAAAAAGTTTGGGTGGCCTAACTGTATTCCAACAACCAAATATAATGAACCGATTTCACTGAGAATTTGTTGTGAGGATATAGAATCCTTTAACAACTGCAGTCTCAGGAGCAGCAGAACAGTCACCAACATCTTTGCCTGATACTTTCGACAAAAAAGAAAAAAATATGAAGGGTTTAAGAGCGCAACAAAAAGGAATTGTGTAGAATTATTTTCTTCTTTGACAAGAATCCAACTAGTCAAAGCAGGAAAGGAGACTAACTAACTAGAATGAATCTCCAAGGCAGAGGAGTACAGCAAGTAATTCTGTTTCCTGCCATACTAAGTGCCCTTTGAGATAACAAACTACAGGCTTTTTGGTCACTGAAGTGGTAGGCAACTTATCAGAAAAGGTGGAGGAAGTAAATTTGCTGGTTTTATGTTGAATGAATGTCATGGTTTAACCCCAGCCGGCAACTGAGGACCACAGCCGCTCACTCACTTCCCCCCGCAGTGTGATGGGAGAGAGAATCAGAAGAGTAAAAGTGAGAAAACTTGTGGGCTGAGATAAAGACAGTTTAATAGAGAAAGCAAACGCCGTGCACAAGCAAAGCAAAACAAGGAATTAATTCACTACTTCCCATTGGCAGGCAGGTGTTCAACCATCTCCAGGAAAGCAGGGCTCCATCACGCCTAATGGTAACTTGGGAAGACAAAACACTGCAACTCTAAACGTCCCCCCCTTCCTTCTTCCCCCAGCTTTATATACTGAGCATGATGCCCTTTAGTATGGAATATCCCTTTGGTCAGTTGGGGTCAGTTGTCCTGGCTGTGCCCCTTCCCAACTTCTTGTGCACCCCCAGCCTGCTCGCTGGTGGGGTGGGGTGAGAAGCAGAAAAGGCCTTGACTCTGTGTAAGCACTGCTCAGCATTAATGAAAACATCCCTGTATTCTCAACACTGTTTTCAGCACAAATTTAAAAAATAACCTTACGCTAGCTACTATGAAGAAAATTAACTCTCTCTCAGCCAAAACCAGCACAATGAAAAACTGCTTTACAATAAGTATGTTATAACTGGTTTTTTTCCAACTCTCTTGCACTGTAGTTAATTTAATACTGTCATATACAGTGCAGTGCTGGAATAGAAGTGGTTCATTCCAGTTAGAGCTAACTGTTGCAGCCTGCTCCTTTCTAATGCCATCCTTTCTGTTGGGAGCTGCACTACCACTGCTTGCTGCGAGGGAAGCTCTTCTTCCCACTAGTGTCTCAGGTCCAGACAAGAAGGTCCCATTTCCATGGAGAAGAGAACAATACCTCTTGTACTAATTCTATGGCTACCTCTTAAACTAATTATTTTAATATTCTTTTCGCAGCTCACCCTTGCAAAATAGTAACCAGGTTTTGTGATGAAATATGTATAAAGTCTGAAAAACAGACTGTTGTGTGTGCTCACATTTTGTTGACAATTGTTTTGATGGCTGTTTCTTAGTATTCAAACTGTGTTTTTATTTACACTGATGTGTATTCAGAGTGATTTTTCTGAGATGCATCAGGTATATACTCCTGAAACCCATGGCATGATTTATCTGAAAGGTTGAAATAACAACAAAAAGCTGTATATATTTGATTAGTTGGGCTATTGCATGCCTTGTTATCAGCCGATTCTTTCTCTTCTTTGGAGTGCATGTAGTGCATAATGAGGTGCAGAGGGAAGACATGGCAACTATTCTCAAGGGTTTCATGCAAATAAGAAGTATTGGAACTTTTCTCAGCAATATTAAGTTTCTGAGCAAAATGTTAAATAAAAAAAAGTCAAGGAAATGGTGCATAAAATGTGCATGAATCAGGTCCTAAGTCGGTAATCTAACTCTTGGGGAACAATTAAGACATTACAAAGTCTCAAGACATTTATCTGTCATTTTTACTGGGACAAGGGGAATTAAAAAAAAAAAACACTAATGGAAATCTTAATTATACATACTTAATTATGAAAATTTCACAGAACAGAAGTGCAGAAAAGGAAAGCTTCCTAATGCTAATAATGCTGCTTATAAAATACCATAAACAAGGCTGAGAGCTTGGGAGGACCCTGATGGAATGCTTCTCTAATCTTCTAAAGGAAGAAGCAGCATAATAGTAAGGAAAATTAAAACAAATTATCGCAATTCTGCAAGCAGAATTTTAGTAAGAGGTAAATGTCTTTACCTATAATGCAATCAAACACAATATACCTTCCTTTAATTACAGATATTTAGAAATGTTTGTATATGAAGTATTCATATTTGCCAGGAACAAAGAAGTAGCAAATTACAATATGTATATGTACAACACTTACAATGTGT
Organism: Sula dactylatra; assembly: GCA_013389905.1. Lineage (NCBI taxonomy): Eukaryota > Metazoa > Chordata > Aves > Suliformes > Sulidae > Sula > Sula dactylatra. The sequence continues at coordinate 104,760 of WEKW01009591.1, forward strand.
GCGGGTTGTACATTTTACTTTGAAAAATCTAGCTCTTGTTGGTTTCAGGAATGGGACTATGGAAGAAACATGGTGCCAGGACTAGGCCTTCATTTATTCCACTCAATTATCAGTACTTTAAATGAGGCATTTGCCTTAAGCCCCTGACTCCCCTCTCCCTAATCAAAGGAGAGCGTGTGACCTCCACAAGTCCCGCTTAGATAATGGGGTGGCTCCACTGGCTGTGGGCAGAACATAAAACAACATAGTTCCCCAGCTGCATAGATTCAGGTTGGACGTTTCACAAGTAAGCTGACTCCAATGCATTTGTGGAAATGCAAGTCAGAAATGAGTGACAACACTTGCCCCCAGCTATGTTTGGTTGGGGCTGGGTACGGTATGCTCCCTGCGCTGGTGGAGCCAGCAGCCCTGGGGCCATGAGAAGCCCTGGTCCCGGGCCAAGGCCTGTGGGCAGCTGGGAGCAGTAAGGAGGGAGCAGGCCAGCGTGAGAAAGCCAAGAGGAGCCCCTGGTGCATTGGGGCCACAGGGGTGGAAGCAGCTTCTGGCCCAGGCCCTGCCGTGAGCAGCCCCTCATGGCTGCCTCTTCCTCAGGGAGGCCAAGGGCTGTGGGACCCAGAGGCCCACGGGAGGGTAAGTGTGATAGTGGAGAAAAGGGGTGCTACTGGGGAAAATGTTTTTCATCTCCAAATGGGTTTTTGCCTCCTCTTCCCCATCCGTTAACAATTTTAACTGGATCTTTGTTGAGGCTTTTTTGTACTGGGCCCCTCAGGCTATGAGGCCGCCAGGGCGCTGGCTGGAAGAGCAGTAAGCCCTGGTCCCATAGGCACGGCCCGGGGTGCGACTGGGCCCCCAGCCCATGAACGGGCCAGGGTTTTGGAGTGACTGAGCAGAAGCCAGCAGGGAAAGAGGTCTGACTCCCAGAAAGTCACACCTGCTTGAAGAGCTTGTGGTTTGGTATACAAAATCACTGATTAGTTTGGCCATTTTTTTTTTTTTTTGCCTGGCCCAACAGGATGCTGAGTAAGGGGTTTTTTTCAGCTTACACATTTAAGTTGGAGGAGGATTCAGCAGCTTGTACCTATTTTTCTTTTTTTGGGGTGGGGGGTTTGCCAATGCAATGATTTACTACTCCTTTAGGTATGCAGACTGTGGGAGCATATGGTTTTGAATGCCTTAAAGTTAATTCACTGTGTCACCTAACCTCCATCGCTTCTACTGGAAAAAGCTATCAAGTCCTTACCTGGCAGAATTTAAATGTGAAGCACGTAAAAGACATTTCAGAAAACACATAAAATACTTTTCTACATGAACTTTAAGTCTAGCAAGATCTATTTAATAGTGTATGTATCCAAGAACAAAAGCCCTTCTGATAAAGAACTGGTTTAAGAAAAAAATTAATACTTTTCCTGAAAGAATTGGATAAACAGTTATCCTTACTGGGGTGGTCTGTGGTATGAAACCTTTATCACATCAAACAATAATGAAGGGTGACATTTAAGTCCTCAGCCATTCTAAATGGTGATTCTGAATATGAAGCATTACTGATGTCTTTGACAAGGAAAATATATGAGGTAAAAAGAGTGGTAGCACAGAGATAAGCTATTTATTTTTACTGACCTCAGTCGATCTTGTCCTTGTTTTTTAAATGTTTTACCAGTCAACATGCTACAGAATATGTCATTTGTTATATCTGCCAGAAGCAGCAGCTTGGGAAGGATTAGCAGAACTCTATGAAAGGTAGAAATGGTGATAATGCTGCAGAAAAACGATACACCAGCATCTAAAAATTGCCTTTTGCCAGAGTGTCAGAGGTATAACAGACTCCAACAGGTATGACAAGTATGCCATGAAGTAAAAAAAAAAAAAAAAAAAAAAAAAAATGTNATCCTTTCTAACATATTTCATACTTGAAATAGGAAGTTGATTGGGGTTTGGGGGTTTTTTGTTTTGTTTTTTGGTTTTTTTGGTGGTTTCTTTTGTTGTTGTTTTGGTGGGGGTTTTTTGGTAAGGTGATATATATGTGGTAACAATATAAACAAAATTAAATTAAGTTGTTTTTTTACTTTTTTTTAAAGATGATGTTTGTACAAAAATGTGCTGATGCAGAGGTGTTAGAAGGATCTGGTGTGTCAGGTTGATAGATACATTTGATTAATCTTTAGAAGGAATACTTAAGGACTCTAAGTTCTCTGTGCACCTAGCACAGAACAGTGCTTGTGCTTGTTTAGAGATATGGTGACAATGCAAATAATTGTGACAGTAATGACAGAATCCCTCTTTTTTTTTTTTTACTGATTAACAAAATAAGGTTTAAGTTATTTTATTCAAAAGACTGTACTGTTTCTTTAGAAATATTCATTCGTAGAACAACAAACTGATCTCAGGCCAAATCCTGGTTATTTTATTAATGGAAATATGATCTTAGTATTTGATCTGTTACTTAAGCAACACATTGAAGTATATGCTTAAGTGTTCCTTATTTATTAGCATAACCAACCTATTTTTATATTGTTATGAAGGCTAACACACAGTTAGGAGCTCTGAGAAACAGGGATGTTGTTGATGGTTCAGCACCCCAGTGAAGTACTTCAAGCAGTACCTTATTCTAGATACTGTCAGGGAAACAAAAGTTCTCTGTGATGTTCATAACAAATTATATGCAGTGACACAGAGAGTGCTGAAGGGGAAAAGGTGCGAGATTTCATCTTGGTCACAGTTAGTGGCCACATTTAGCCTTATGCTATGTAGGTGATAGGCCTAGGTCTGCTGCCATTTCATCAGGAAATGAGGCTTCATGGACTGAGGCTGACATGATGAGATGTAGAATTTCTCCATTATACAGTGTAAATTCTACAGCTTTAAATATAGATCATAGAATGGTTTGGGTTGAAAGAGTCTTTAAAGATCATCTAGTCCAATCACCCTGACATGGGCAGGGAGGCCTTCCACTAGAGCTAGTTGCTCAAAGCCCCATCCAACCTGGCCTGGGTGCATCCACTCTTCTCTGGGCAACCTGTTGCAGTGTCTCACCACACTCGCAGTAAAGAATTTCTTCCTAATATCTAATCTAAATTTACCTTTTTTCAGTTTAAAACCATTACCTTTCATCCTATCACTACATATCTGTGTGGGTATGCCAGTAATTTCTGAAATTTTGCTTCATTAATGCTTTCAAATTTGTCTAGTTCATGATATCCTAGTCAGGATAATAAATAGCACTAATTATTTCAGTGCTCTTTTTTCTGTTGAAAAACAATTTTATATCTTTGTACTAAATATGTATTTTGGAATGGAAATTACCTAGGTCTACTTATATGGCAAAGAAGGAAAAAAATAGTGTAAAATGAGAAATGATTGCTTGTTATAGAGTTGCATAGGTTTCAGGCCTCGATAATATAAGAATTCCTGAATTTCCATGTTTTTCTTGCACAGGCAAATAGTTGTAAAATCTATTATGACATCAAACAACAACAACAATAAAACATGTCAGAAGGGAAATATGTCAATTAAAGTACATTAAGAGTTGACTGACTTGGGAGTCAGAATACAGTCTTGGAGAAATGAAAACAATGTATTCTGTAATCGAGATAGCAGGATTATAAATGTCTTCTGAAATAAACGTGGGCATATGAAGATATTTCAAGATATTTTAAGGCCTTTCAGTGTTTTGCTAGGGTTTATTTTCTAACCTGTCTGCTTTTGAGGTTCAAACATTATTAGTTTATTCAATTTACCATGTTTTAAATGCAACTAAAGAATATGCTAGACACATTCTTTATTGTGAATATATATGGCATATAAGAAAAACTCAGCAGCACCATTTAAGTACACTTAAATAGATCCTTCAAATATTACATCTATTCCCATCTCTTTGTGCTCATGGAAAAAGGGCAATATCAACAGGTTCCTGGATAGGAGAAATATGATAAATTCAGTTAAATGTTTGGTCTAGTTAAAAATGAGCAATAGTGAAGAAACCTGGAAATAGGAGTAAGCTGAAATTTTAAATCTCCAAATTGAGGTCCTCCATATTAGAAATCATATTTCAATTCTCAGGATAGGTACAAAAAACTGGAAACAGTGCTACATTCAGCAACACCTAAAAAAGAGTCCTATATTATTTACTGTAAAGTGAAAAAAGCTCTGATGCAGAAGGTGCATGGCTATGCACCCTTTGCCGAGGAAGACTGAAGAAAAGCTGGTTGCTCTGGCTCCATACTAGAGAGTGCCTCACTGTTGCAGTGATTCTAAGGTAAAATCCAGCTCATGTCTTGTTCCTTCACTGCCTCCTGTTTAAGTACATGTATAGGAACCTGATCTTCAATATTTGATAGAGCACTGCTTTAGATTAGGTAAGTGGATTTTTACTAGTATTTATTTACATATTTTATTTATGTATTATTCTTAATATTTACAGTTAATGTATATCAGGACCTGGGAAGATATTGACTTAAATCACATTTTTAACCATGCTAGAGTATAAAATTTCAACAGTCGTTCAAATAAGAAACATGCAAGCAGACCAATTGTGTTCAATATTAGGTGTCATGATAACAAGCATGACTTTTTTTAATTCCCGTGGTTCACCACAGATGTGAATTTGATGGTCTCAATCTAGTTCTTATTTGGGTATGGGCTAGTCTATGCTATAACTCATTATTCTTGCCTAATAAAATCCTAACAGTGGAGAAAGTCTTTACGTTGGAAACAATATAATATGTTAAAAAGTTGAGTGGAAAAGTTTTATATAGAATTCGTTTGCTTTTAAAGAACATCTCCTTCATAAGCACTTGCAATATATTACAGTTTTTAGAAAAGAAGAAAATTCCTTTTCTTATTTCTTTCCTATTTTTTAACTTTCTTTGTTATGATTACTGCTATCTCACTGTTCTATAACATTGACTGTTCTACTTGACTGGTTCTTTTGTTGTGCTTGTATTAACTGTGCATTTATTTTTTACTTTTATTTTTTTTAATCTTGAAAGAAAATGGTATTATCCTGCCCTCAATCAGCTAATCAGTACTGCTACACTCAAAGTGACTCTCCTTGCAAGATCTGGCATTATTGTCAAAAGTAGTTGGGGGAAAAGATGTTTCTGTATCAGTCCTATTTTTAAAAAACATACATTATCAGTAAAAAAAAAAAAAAAGAACCAGACGACAGTTCTTACAAGACATCCTTTATACTGCAATACTTCTGACCCATCCTTTAGTCTCTTTTCCATCTATACACATGTAATTTTCACTTTTGTTTTGTTTAAACCAATTCATATTTGCATTCAACAATGGTATATGAAAAGGAAATCAGAATTTTCAGACCATTTTTGACTGAGTACCAGAGGTGGGAGTAGAAAAAAAACGTACAACCTTTTGGAACATTTCATGAAACACTCAAAAGTTTAACTCAGTTCTGTTCTCTTTAGTATAATACTGTACGTTATGTGTTCATGTATGTTACTGTAAAGTTTGTAAAAAAAAAACCAAAAAAAACCCATAAAAGTCACTGCTACTAGATTTGTAGCTGAATGGAGAATTATGTTTTACAAATATTTTGTGCCTTATTATGCAGAGGCATAAATTACTATGAAAATGCAAGGATGTGGAAAATTAGACCCAACGGATATAGGTTTTTCCAATCTAATTCTTGCTACATGCCTCTGGGATGATCCGGAATTTTTATAAGGGGCAATTCTGTGAGATTAAGTCCCCAGAATGATCTTGTAAGTGGATGCCTATCGGGCACATCAACAGCTTTTGGGGTTTTTTTACTGAATGTTTTTGAAGCATCATCGTTTCTATGCTCTAGTTACAGAATTGTTTTCTGGTGAGTGAGTGGTGTAGTTACTCTATTTTATTTTTTTCTCTATGTTTAGTAGTTACTGTGAGTTTTGAGCTTCAATCCCTGCCAATCTCAAATCAGGAGGGCCTTGCTATATTGAATTCACACCAGCAACAGTGCACCAGAAGGATTCTGTGACTTGAGAATTTTGCCTAGCTTAAGAGTATTCCTTGTAATATGGGAGAAAAAACCTAGCTAGTGTCAACACAAAATACACTGAGTATAAGCAATAAACTTTTTATTTATTCAGACTGAAGAAGATATCATAAATGGCAAGTGGGACACAGCCTTCAGTGATATGTGTGGAAAATCATTGGGATTTTTGTCTTTTTGCTTTTTTTTGGTGTACTTATATATGTATATATAGACCCCTGCAGTTTGCAAATATATGAGTACGTATATTTCAGTTCATAAAATAAGACCAGAGAACTGAAAAGGACTTGAAAAACCACCTAAGGTTTCAAAAAAAAAAAAATTCCCCGAAAGATAAAGAAACATTTACTTAGAAAAAAGATCAGGAGTTAGCTCTGTGTAGTACATGTGCATATTCACATGCTTTGGGAATTTAAACGAAAGACTGGGTTTGATATCCAGAATACCTTTCTTGTTTTCCACCCCTGACCCAAGTTGCATACCATGTTCTCTTATTTTAGCAAATTGTGACTGAATGATTTCCCTCTGACTCAGTTTCCCATCTGTAAAATGGAAAGGGTGCTAACTTATCGTGAAAGCCATTGAAATATACTTATAAAAAGAAAGAAATAAGAACTTGATAATACCACTCTTTGTTATTAGTTTTTGTACCTTGCTCGGTTTTGCTATAGTATCTTATCAAATACTCAAGAATTTTGAAGTTTATCAGATGTGTGAAAAAAGGAAAAAACAGAGATGTTATTCTGAGCTTGCAGAAAACACCTGGATCATTTTAGAACAAGCACTTAATTTTCTTCACACTACGTATTTTAGTATTCACTTGTAATTAACATTGGACTGCCTTACAGAAACATACATTTCTTTGATCTTTTTTGAATGTATAGGTGTGTTTCCGAGTACTCTAGTGAAATCATAACCTAGAAAATTATAATATCCTTCTGACTTTGGATGATCAGTAACAGTTCCCAGCTGATTTGAGGGTGAGAGAGCCTACATGTAGTGGTTTGGAAAAGTTTTTAACTATTAGTTGGGTAATTTCTCTCCTAAAATTTGTTTGTCTTCATTTCGGTTCTTGGCTTGTAGACACTTATTTTTACAACCTGAAACAAGCAGTAGCTTTGTAATTGACTTCAGGATTTGACCCAGCTGAGTTTTTGTTGATTATATCATTTATTTTACTGAAATTATAAATAACTTCCTGTTCATACCTCTGCTAATGAAGCCCTAAAAGAACAGTTCCTACCTTTCTTGCTGTCGATTGATATTTCTGTATTATAATATCTCAAATAAGCATTCTGTATTAATGCCTACTGTTTGGAGAGTCCATCTTAGAGTCTGCAATTTTATTCTTTTTCACTCTGTAACACATGAACACAGTGACAATTACTGCACTATTTTTAAATAAATGCATTGTAGTGAGTTGACCACTGCTGAGAAGGATCAGGGAGTGCTGGTGGACAGCAAATAGATCATGAGCCAGCAATGTGCCCCTGTGGTCAAGGCGGCCGATGGTATCCTGAGGTGCATTAAAAAGAGTGTGGCCAGCTTGTTGAGGGAGGATATCCTCCCATTCTGCTCTGTACTAGTGAGGCCACATCTGGAGTACTGCATCCAGTTCTGGGCTCCCCAGTTCAAGAAAGACAGGGAGCTACTGCAGAGAGTTCAGCGGATAGCTATGAAGATCAGGGGACTGGAACATCTCCCTTATGAGGAAAGGCTGAGAGACCTGGGTTTGTTTAGCCTGGAGAAGACTGAGGGGGGATCTTCTCAGTGCTTATAAATATCTAAAGGGTGGGTGTCAAGAAGATGGGGCCAGACCCTTTTCAGTGGTGTCCGGCAACAGGACAAGGGGCAATGGGCACAAGTAGGAACACAGGAAGTTCCACCTGAATATGAGGAAAATCTTTGCTGTGAGAGTGACAGAGCACTGTAACAGACTGCCCAGAGAGATTGCGGAGTCTCCTTCTTTGGAAATATTCAAAACCCGCCTGGATGTGGTCCTGTGCACCCGGATCTGGGTGTACCTGCTCAAGCAGGGGGGTTGGAGGAGATGATCTTCAGAAGTCCCTTCCATCCCCTACCATTCTGTGACCTTGACTGGCTGCCAAGCTTCCCACTCTGTAGATCTCACTCCACCCTCCTCAATAGGATGGGGGAAGAAAATAAGATGGGCAAGCTTATGGGTTGAGATGAAGGTAGTTTAATGAAAAAAGCAAAGGTCACATGTAGAAGTAAAGCAAAATGAGATTTATTCTCTACTTTCCTTCAGCAGGCGATGTCCAGCAACTGGGAAGCAAGACCTCAGTATGTGTAGTGGTAGCTTTGGAAGACAAATGCCTTAGTAATTAAAACCTTCCTCTCCTCCTTCCTTTCCCCCAGCTTTTATTACTGAGCATGGTGTCGTATAGTATGGAATATCCCTGTGGTCAGTTGAAGTCAGCTGTCCCAGCTGTGTCCCCTCCCAACCTCTTGCCCATCCTTAGCCTACTGGCCTTTGTGGGGGGCAGGGGAAAATGGTGGGATGGAGGGGTGTTGGAGAGAAAGACCTGTTGTTGTGTGAGCACTGCTCAGCAACAGCAAAAGCACTGGTGTATTATCAACACCATTCTAGTGACAAATGCAAAGCATGGCACTATATGGGCTGCTATGAGGAAAGTTAACTCTGTCTCAGCCAGACCCAGAACAGCCGTCATCCAAAACAACTCTAATTTTTTTGCCAAGTACAGCAATGTAATAAAGATGTTTTATTATTTGCATTTGTTGTTAGTGTCTTTAAAAGGCCATTAAAAATAACAGTCCAAATGTTTCTGTGGTTTGTGGGATCTATATGTGTCAGTATTAAAGTGAGTCATACCATTGCAGTCATGATAGGTTGCTGGCATTTTACTCTAAATGGAAAAATGTGGCTTGTTTAAACTATTTTGTTTTCTCCACTTTGGTAGCATTTCCATGCCACAAGGTATTATGAATGTTTATATATTATAACTTCCACAAGGCAGAACTCTAGCCTTCATCAAGCACTATATTTCATTACAAAATTGGTTTTGCTCTGAACTCTAGAAAAATATGTCCAAAGTATTACCACTGTGTAAACATGTTCTTCGTAATTACATATCACATCGATGTTGGGTCAAATATCAAACCGTTTCCTGAAGATATTCATTCGGACCACATTGTATCTGAAATTACTTAGGCAAATCCACTATTTAATAATGTCTGTGGTTTTACTTAATAGTTGAAATTAAAGAAAATATATGGTTTTCATGGCATGTCAGCTGTGTTTTGGTAGGTGGTTGCATCTTCTCCTAGAGAGGAAGAGTGGCTGATTCCTCCTTTAAAGTTTCCAGTACTATGAGGACAAGTGAACTGCTGTCATTGCCTGGTTTAGCAGCTGTCCAGCTTGTCACCATTCATTTTTTTACTTACATAGCTTACTAATGCTTTCTGTATCTGTAGCCCAAAAACTACAGTACTGACATGGATGGTACAGCCTTGATACTAACTCAGGCCTCTAGACTGAATCTTGTTAGGTTTTGTCTGGATTTGTCTTGATGTAGCTAAAGTGCTCTCTATTTTTGTGTAGATAGTAGTAACAAGTAAGGCTTTTTTCTGCATAGAACAAACATTTATGACCTTCACATAATGAAGTAGTATAGAGGGATACAGGCATGGTACAGTAACAGAGGCTTGAAAATGGGGACCTAGTGCAGTGCAGAGGAATGTGGTCATGACATGGTAAAAGAAGCAGCATGTGGTGACACTGGAGACACCAGGACTATAAACAACTCACCAGTGATCATTTACTGATAATTAAAGAAAAGCAGGTATGGGAGCTGGACAATATAGATTTTAGGACATCAAAGAACGAGTGTCTACTATATGTAAGGCGTTCCATGTATAGTATGTTTAGATGTAAAGTGGATTTGCAGAGTAATAAAGAAAAAGGAAACTGTAAAAAGTGATAAGATTTTAAGATATAAAAATAGCCCCAAATGGGCCTTAGGGAGAGGAAAAATAAGTCATCCTCTTGCCACCAAAGAGGAGAAAGAAACCCTCACCACCAACATCATATCTTTCCCTCTAAAGGACTTGGGAAGCTAACAGCTTGCTGTCAGACTCCTCCTGCCCCCAAAGTTTAGCTAATAACCTTAGGACCCAGAAGGATAGTGGAAAGGTAACCCATAACAGTGGGGAATAGCTAGATACTAGGAACTGTTGGTATAGCAGTTTTAACTCTATTATTATTGAGATCTTTTTCTCTAATAGTAATCTCTTTTTTTTTTTCTTTTGTCTATAATGGTTAGATTTGGAATTCTTTGGTCAGATGGTTAGAATTTCAATTATACTACCAATAAATTCTTGACCTTGCTCATTAGGAGTGTTTTCTTTTGCCCAAACAAATTTCTGAGTGTATCAACACCTCCCTGACTCCTACATTATTGTTACAGCTCATCATTATATAAGATGATGTTCAATACATGTTGTAACAAAAAATAGCTCGAATTATTATTTACAGGTAACGACATGGTCAAGAAGGAAGTGAAATATTATTTCTTTGACTTTTCAATAGTATCTACAGCACTGACTTCCAAAAAAAGTTTAAATATATGAATTTCAGGTGATATTGGTTGTTTGCCAGTGTCTTGCCGAGTGAGCAAAATAAAAAATAAAACCCAGTACTCATAAAGAAAATCTGTGAATCTTTGTCAGTAGAATATTTAAGTATGTATACTTCCTTCATGTATTCAAAGTTTTTTCTGGGAACTTATTGTAGCAGAGCTAATCTTGAGGGATGTAGGGACACAGCCAGCAATGACATTTAATGAATTTGTGGGTACAGGAATCAGAATATAGCTGCATTACACAGAGGTAACCCAGCTTAACATATCTTTCTCATTAATTTACTGAAAGCTGCAGAGATATCTATGGTAGACAATAATAAATTGAACTCCAGACCTAGCTTCCATTTATTGTAGGGGGTAAAGATAACTCTCAAACTTTGAAGCACAGTTTAGGAGGGATTACAGCAAAGGAAGGTGTGCTGGTTTTATCTGGGATAGAGTTAATTTTCTTCATAGTAGCTAGTATGGGGCTATGTTTTGGATTTGTGCTGAAAACAGTGTTGAAAACACAGGGATGTTTTCATTAATGCTGAGCAACGCTTACACAGAGTCAAGGCCTTTTTCTGCTTCTTACCCCACCCCACCAGCGAGCAGGCTGGGGGTGCTCAAGAAGCTGGGAGGGTTCACAGCTGGGACAGCTGACCCCAACTGACCAAAGGGATATTCCATACCATATGATGTCATGATCAGCATATAAAGCCGGGGGAAGAAGGAGGAAGGGCGGACGTTCAGAGTTATGGTGTTTGTCTTCCCAAGTAACCGTTACACGTGATGAGCCCTGCTTTCCTGGAGATGGCTGAACACCTGCCTGCCCATGGGAAGGAGTGAATGAATTCCTTGTTTTGCTTTGCTTGTGCATGTGGCTTTTGCTTTCCCTATTAAGCTGTCTTTGTCTAAGCCCACGAGTTTTCTCACTTTTACTCTTCTGATTCTCTCCTCCATCCCACGGGGGGAGAGTGACTGAGCGGCTGTGCAATGCCTAGTTGCCAGCTAGGGTTAAATCACAACATAAGGGAAGTAATGCACTGACTGAAAACATTGCTATTTAAGCCTACATAGACAAACATTTGTCATTCTGTGGCAAAAACTACTCACTAAATCTTCAGTGAGTAGCCTAATTAGAAAGGTAATTCAGCCTTCAGAGACATCCACTGAATTCTCAGGGCTTATTCTGTCAAGAACTGGAGTAACATGGATCAATCTTTATGATTCCAGAAAATCAAATCCTGAACCTGATCCTTCTGATATGTCCAGACTGAAATTAGCCCTCAGGGTTTTTTTGTTGTTAAATTGTGTGGTGAAAAATGTATGTGATGCAACTGGTACTGATATTGACCTATGTGATATTTTAACATGACAACAATTTTCATACATACATATATATATGACAACACATATATATACACCTATGGAAAAAATAAATTTATTTTGTTTTGATGGTATAAATCTATTGAAAGATATAATAATGATAAGCATAATTAAAACCACTTCTTTTAACTTACTGGTGGGTCAGTCTGTTTTCATCACTAACTGCAATGCATACATACTGTATAATGTTTATAGTATATACTTTATTTGGTTGTTTCTTTTTTTCTCCTGAATTATCACTGAATCGGGTTTTTTTCTTTAACACCTGTAACAGAAGGTATATTATTAAACTCTGATATGAAGCTAGCACTCTACCAAGTTCAACATGCTTGTGTAGAAGGAAAGCTAGTTATAAAATCAGGGGTAAAGAAGAATCTACTGAGCTATGGTCCATGCAGTTATTAAGAGAATTTAGGATAGCATGAATTTGTTTCATAGAGTTAAGGCAATAGGAAAACAGATTCAGGCTGTGGGATTTTATACTGAAGGCTATTGCATAGATGAATTAATTTTTCAAAGAATGTCTTTTAATCTTGTTTTAAATTTCTTTCCACAGTTTTAAAACTTCCTACCAAAGAAACATTTTTTTTCCTTAAGAAATGTTACAAAAGAAACATGTTGGTGTCCCAGGCTTGTCTTCGTGGGCCAATTATATCTCTTTGGTCATGTAACTTCAGAGTTGCTGAGAAGCTCCTATTGCTCTGGAGAGCAGGGAAGATACCCAGTGTGTGTGTGTAATGGTCTAATGGAGACTGTCATTTTAGTCCTGACTGTTTAAGGAGTCTTGTTCACTAACAGGCCACATGCATAGCTGTTGCACAAAACTGTTGGCTTTCTGCTGTGCAGTTGGCAGACTCTTGGAAGGTACTGCAGAATCCGTAGCACTATGTCCTAGATAATTATTATATGGCATGCTGCTACAGGCTCTTCTGATATACCACAAGGTAATTTGTGTTAATGAATGTCAGAATTGTAGATGCCCTGCTGCTGAGTATTTTAGACCACACGTAGAGAATTCCAACAATTGGCATGGATTTGTCTCCCTTGTCAACTAAGAGTGTTATATTCTAACCTATACCTAATCCTTTTTATTTTAGTCCCTGCATAGGTGTGAACCACAGGCTGCATTTAATCAGAAATACAGCTAACAGGGAGAGCATCAAATTCTAGTCTATGTACCATTCCATAATACATTTTACTGAATTAATTAGCTAAGAATACTAGTTTCATAATTCCTGGGATGAAATAAATGTCCTTTGCCCCTCTGAAGAGGGCAGACTAGGTGAAGTTAGAACAATGTCTTGTAATGACAAATCTAATAATAATTAGTAAATAACAGAATAATCAATATTGTTCAGACACATTGTCTACAGGGTAATTGCAAATCAGTAAATGTCTTTTTCTAACACTTCTCTGGTGTACCACTGAAGGGTTTGCCAACCTTGGTCTGTATAAAGAAAGCCTTCAATATAGAGGAATTTGTTAACTATTGAGTCTCTAAAGGTGTTTTCCCTTACAGGTTTTAGCCAAAATCTAATTAATTCCTCTATATCAATAGCTTTCACTCTGCAATCTTCAAGGGTTCATGGACTAGCTGTTGTGGGTACATGAAAAGCAATTTTAAAGAATAAGCCTGTGTGCATGAGGCTTGGATTTGCAACACAGCTGTACTATCACTGATGATTTTAATTTGCAGATTTAAAAAAAAAAAGGTTACAAAAACTAGCTTACTGCAGAGGTGTGAAGATATGAGTTTTCCCACTGTCCAAAAGTTTAAATAATGGATGAGATAATGAAGTCAGTTAAAAATTCTAAATTATGAGAAGGCTACCAATTAGCAACTTGAGATACGTGATCTAGGTGTACAAGAACTACGATAAAGTTGCCCAATGCTAAATGTGGAAAGCTGTTATTTATTTTTGTTTATATTCTAATATATTCTGTAGGACTGACAAAGAAATTATTTCTAATAGGTTCTCCATAAACTCATACTAGAAGATATTTTCCGCTCTGAAGAACTAATGTCACCCTTAACCATGTAGTATATGTTCATGCTGCTGTTTCCAATTTGCTCTACACAGTACACCAACATCTGTACATTGTAGGAGTAAGGTCTAATTCCAATTGAATGAAACTTGGAAAATATTATTTCAATTTTACAGAAGGAAACCAGACAGGGGATGATTAAGTGGCTTGCCAAAAATTCACACTACAGAGTAAAACCGCAAACTGAACTGCAATGGTAAGTTCTTTAAATGTTAACTTTATAAAACATGCTGTAAGTGTCCATCACCAAGTGCACCTGAAAAGCCTAAGCATTCATGATGATTGATTGCATTAAAGACTGCCTGCTGCCATCACAGTGGACTTTCTGATTTATATCACTTTAGGATCCGCTTCGAGTTCTAGAAAGCATTCAGTAGAAACATAAGCTTATAAACTTCATCACTTTTCTGGAGAAAAGCATTGTAAAAGTCCTTTACAGAACTATTTATCTGTTTCTGAATAGTGGGATGATGTAATTTTTTACTTTATATTTGCAGGAATAGGCTAGAAATTGAAAGTCTATGGAATGGAAAATTCTGTGGTTTCTGAACTTGTTTCATTATGACTCTTGGAAAAGATAATGCTAATTCAATCCAAATATTCGATTTCAATACAACTGATATTATTATTTTAATATATATTTTCTGTAAAAGAAATGCTCTTAAATTAAAATTATATTAAAACAAAAGTCTTAATGCTTCATAATGGTACCAAAAGACAAGTATGTTTTTGCTGAATTAAATTTGTCAGAATCAGTACATCCTTGCAAAATGTTTTTGTTTTGGTGAAATGATGTCTTCTGACAAGAAAATATTCCATTGGAAAGCTTTTGACCAGCTCAAATTGCTTCTGAGTGTGCCTACCGTGAAGCCAAGACACTGCAGAGTACTTTCTGACT
>WEKW01009592.1:21786-37472 GCA_013389905.1 Sula dactylatra
AAAAAAGGAAAAGAAAAAAAAAAAGACTAAATCTCTTCTGTGCCTTTTTTGACTTAAAAAGAAAAATGGACATGGCAAAAGTGTTCCTGATTAGATTGGTACAAAAAGATGATGCATTCTTTCTGGATGAATCAGGAGATATGAGGTTCTGTCACTCTTTAGATATAGATCTGAAATACTAAGTTTAAATTTATGGCCTCTTGAATGAGCCACGGGACTCTGTTTACTCAGAGAGTAGAATTGGGTGCAGTTCCAGCAGTTCTTCTGTGTGATCAGTTACTTTATCACCTTGATCAGTTCGGAAGATACAATAACTCTCTTTTTTAATACATTTTATTACAGTAGATCCTTTATCAACCTTTCTTGGATTTAATCACACTTCTGGGGCAGGAATCCTCTCCCCATCTCTCTCACATGCATGCAAACACACGCTCACACACCCATAAATGCTTGCGTGTTACTTTTGGACTTCTTGTGACTTTATATTTTCTGGGGGAAAGGCTGGAAGAGATAGAGAGCAGGATCTAGAGAAAAAATAGTTCAATTGCAGCTGCTTCTTTTTTTCCAGCTTTAGGTTCTGGAAAGGACAATCTATTTCCAAAAGTGACTAGGGGAGAAATTTGCATCTATAGGAACGGTATTGCAGTTGCTACCTGGAAATTTGAAAATGTGGCTTGGCTGCAGATTTTGGACTTTCAGTCCAACTTTGAAGCATTAGGACTCAAAGCTCTTAGTCACTCTGTGCTGGGTGACCTCTCCAGTCCCATCCCAGGCTCAATAGTTTAATCTGGTGCTTTGGTTTGTGTTCGTTCCCTNTTCAATTGCAGCTGCTTCTTTTTTTCCAGCTTTAGGTTCTGGAAAGGACAATCTATTTCCAAAAGTGACTAGGGGAGAAATTTGCATCTATAGGAACGGTATTGCAGTTGCTACCTGGAAATTTGAAAATGTGGCTTGGCTGCAGATTTTGGACTTTCAGTCCAACTTTGAAGCATTAGGACTCAAAGCTCTTAGTCACTCTGTGCTGGGTGGCCTCTCCAGTCCCATCCCAGGCTCAATAGTTTAATCTGGTGCTTTGGTTTGTGTTCGTTCCCTATGTAAATTTTTACAGCAAGGAGGAGCACTGGAGAGGTCAGTGAGATTTTCCAGGAGACTGTGAATAATAAATATCTCCCTGTAGTTCCTCCCATTGAACACCCAGCTGTGCAGCTGGGAGCATTTCTTTCTGACTTCTTCTGCCTGTAAACTGTCCCTGAAGGTGTGCACATCAATACTCTTGCTTAATGTACATGAAAAGGTTAGTCTGATTCTTATTCTTTTAAAAAAAAAATGCCAGTAGATTTTTTTCTAAAAGTATCTCAGATGATTTGTCTCTGAGGTATTCTGTGCCATTGAGTTCTAAACCCTCCAAATATTTGCCTGGTATCCAACAAAAAAAAAAAAAGAACAAACAATCCTACTACATCTTTATACAAACAACCGTGAATGACGTTAAGGTTGGAAAGGTGCATCTAAAAATGTTTTAGTGTTAGATCATCCAGAGAGTTGGTAGGGAATGGCTTTGTTACCAAGGTCTAACTTTTCTTTAGGAAAAGGTGAGTCTCTGTCTGCTTCGTCATAATTCCCTGCTTGTCTATGACAAAACTAACAGTTTTGGGCCTGATCCAAAGCTCCTTGGGCACAGGACAAGTTGTCCCTGAGGACAAAGTCCATCCATTAGCTTCATGACAGCCCCTGTGAGCAGGAGCTTTTTTCACAAAAACAAAGTTTCAAGAATACCTGTAGCACTGATCTCATGACTGAGGTTTGCTCTTGCATAGTGGCTTTGCACCAGAGGACTTGGCTTTGGCAGTGAATCCATGTGCAAAACCTTTGTGAGTTTTACCCTCTAGTTCCTGAGTTTGACTAGCAGCTGCCTGGAAATTACTTATTTTCTAGAATCAAAGTTGTTCAGAAGTAGACTTCTGGGCAGTTTTTATTTTGATCTGTGGTGTTTTATAACGATGCACTACAGCATCTTCAGAAGTTGCACACTGGTTGTATCTGTTGGTCAGATGTGTCCTATAGCATCAAGGGGATTAAGGCATAGGACCTGATGTAAGCATGCTTGAAAACACTTTGGTCTTTCTTCCAGTTGGTAATTTCTATTTCATTAGTTGCAATTTGCCTCCAAGTCCCTGAAATTCCTTTCCAAAATATTTTCCAGAATTGCATTGCTCCTAGCTCAGTCATGAAAGTATTTACCATTTCTTCTTCTCAGAGAAAATCCTATCTGTTCCTGTCTGTCTGTTGCTCCATCTGTCTGTCTGATCTGCTGCTTCACAGTCTGGATGGGAATACCTTTTACGTTGTTTCATATACCTTTTGTAACCACTGCGGAGCTTTGCTTGAAGGGGCCAAACTCATCTGTGGTGATGAAACTTCACTGACTTCAAGGAAGATACACAAGCGATGAATTTGATCCACGATCTTCCCTGGGGACCACTCTGGATACAAAATGTGTATCTGTGCATATGAACAGTCGGAGGTGGTGAGGGGAATCAAAGGTAAGGTTTTGCAGAGATTGTTCCAGGACAATAGTAAATCATACACTCATTGCTGCACTGCACAGAATACGTTAAAGGAGAGCAAGAAAAATGAAGGAACGTACAATTCTGCCCACTTCAGCAGTTAGGCTTTTGTTAGAATACTCTTAAGCAATTACAAAGCTGCCAGGACTGTATTTAATTAAATATATAAATATCCATACAAAAATAAAATCCAAGCAACACTTACATCATGCCTACAAGGTGTTATTGTTCTGTTTATTTTTTACAGATGGACAGTTTGTCAGGGAGAAACTTGCCAAGTGCTGAGAGAGAGAGGGGGGAAGAGAGAGAGAAGGAGGTAGAGGGATGTAGTGAAAAGAAATGTTGATGCTACAGGAAAAATGGCAGCTCTTATATTTCAGAGAGGCAAACACACTACAGTGCACATGTGATAAGGAAGTGTGACTTGAGTTCCCTACTTAAGGCTTCACTGAAATTGCCCAGTACTTACGGGAAAACAGATGACAGAGTAATTAGAGATGGAGCATATAATTTATCATCCGTGGTCTTGAACTTCCTGTAGCTGATTTGAATGACCAGATGATTTTTACTAGTAGACTAAATATTTGTTGGGAGAAGGGTGGGGGAAACAGAGCTGAGTACAAAAAATAACTCTTATCTGCCTAGAATACTGAGTCTTTAACCCCCAAAAGATAAAAAGCATGCTTGCCGATGTTCAGGTGAGGGGAAATACAGCCAGCCAGCACCTATGGCTCTGCTGCTCTCTCTCAGACAGGGTTTGCATACCAAGAAGCACTTAACCTGCACAGGGCACACCCATAAAAGTATGGGGCTGCTTTTGCTCCTAGGAGAAGGAGAGTCTAGCTGTCTACGATCTCATGAGCACACTAAGGCTTTGCCTACAGGCCAGGCATGTTCCTGAAGGGCTGTGTCCTCATGGAGTCTTATAGGCTGCTGGATCCTGCCTAGTGGAAAAGCTGGCACAAGGTTTGATCCTGGGCTTTTTTGGCATTAGCGAGACTAGTTAAAAACTTGCATATAGTCAATATTTTAAACTGCAACTAGCATGGGGCAGGATAACTCAGGGGCAAAGTGATACAGTATATAGTTTATATTCTCTTGGTTAAATTATCTCAGAAATATGAATGCATTCACACTGAGTGATATTTTCTGAAACGTGAATGTGCTACGTGGAGGCAACCAAGGCATCTTTCCTTCACAGCTACCAGTAACGCAAAGTAACATACCTGTCCACTTGGCAAAACGATTTTTAATGTCACTCAAATCCATCAGGTACTGCCTGGAAATCACATATCTTGCTTCAGCATCTGCTCAGCTTTGCCAGCGTTGTGGTGGTTTTCTTCTGTCCTAAGAGGGGAGCCAACTCTATTGCTGCAACTCACTATTCATGGCCTCAAGAGATGCACCTGCAGGTGACACGAGTCTGTGATGGCTCCCAGGCACAGAACATAGTCCTTAGCTGCAGCAGGAGTGGTATTTTGATGTAAATGCTGGAGTTCTGGCCTGGGTGCTATTACAAGGGAAGATGATCACCCCAAACTGATATGGCCTGTAGGTGAGGCTTTCCCATTATTTTACGTGTGCTTCAGGTCCCCTCATAACCTGCAAAGGAAGGGGATTTTTTTAGAGCAGGGGAAAAAGTCCACATTGTTACCTCAGGATGTGCCTTTCTCAGTCCCCAGAAGGGGAAAAGAAAAGAGTGGTTAAGGTGAAATAACAGCTGGATTTTTCTTTCACTCCCTAAAAGCTGTGGCTATAGTTTTCAGAAAGGCTGAAGGAATTAAATATCCATTTATTTTTCAAGTGAAAATCCAAGTCTCTGACCTAAGCCTAGAAGGTAAATGTTTTGCTTGCTGTATTTTTAGAACTGATCATATGTTGGATTTATCTGTGCTACTTTATTACCTGAACCATCCCATAGTATTCATTACCCTAGTAACAGACTCTTATGTTAATTTACACAGAGAAAAACTCATGGACATCCATGATCTCCCACACAGAAGCACTGATGAGGAAACAACCTGGCATTGGGTGCACTTTCCGTATTTTCCTCAAACTATCTCAGGTGGTGGCTGCAAAATGAAACTGCTCCACTGATAAACACTTGTGAATGATAGGTGAAAGAAGCTCTCATTTCAGGTGCAAATCCGATAGCTTCCCCTGCGGTTTGAGGGAGAGGATTAGTTCCCTTCACCACCCGCTTCTCGTACCTCCACCCACACCCCCACCTTCAGGATCTATATCCAAACCCTCCATCTGAACCAGAAAGCTATATCTGTCCCTTAATAAAACATCTTTTATTTGCCGACTGTTTTTTCCCACAGACTCCTGCTCCCTTTTGTGTTTGCGCTAATGTTCCGAATGTCTACACCGCGTAGCCGATGATTATTTGTGAGACAGAGTGAGTTAATGCAGATTTGCAAGCTGTTCCCATTTGTTAAATGTCAGAAAAACACATGCAAGTCACTGGCTTTAGCACTTAGCTGCCAGCTGGCTCTTCTGAAAGGAGGGGACAAATGACAGTCTATCAAACAGCATGCTTTCAAAGAAAGAGGAGACCTGTTCCAGAACTGCAGCTTCAGAGGCTCTTTTAACAACATAAGCAAAACTGGGAGCCAACCTCATTTTTTCCCCCTGGCTGTAATGAACACATAACTTAGCTGCAGCATTCCCCCACCCCTAGTAAAAATGAACTAAAATTAAAAAGCTTATGAAGAAAACAAGTGTCTTTTTTTCTCTTTCCTTTTTTCCTTCGTTTTTTTTTTTTTTTTTAAATTTTCGTTTTTTTCTGCCTCAAAAGACCAAAAATGTTAAAAGGCAAAGGAGTGGTTCTGAGATCAGTCTCAAATCTCAGAAGGATATTGCGGGAAATTGTGCCAAATGGAAGTGTTTATCCATGGGTAAGTGCCCAGTATAGATTAACATATTTTAATTATGGTGTCCGGGTTTGCTGCACTCCCTGAAGAATACATGGTTTAGGCCTCACTGGTGAGCCAAAGTTGTTGGGGGGGGATTATATTTGGTTGTGCATGCTGATGGGGAGCTCTGTCCTCACTGCGCCCAGAGAGCCGAGACGTGCCTTTCTTCTCAAGCAGATGCTGCAGGAGTTGCGGCGGTGCCAGTTTCTTTATGCCACCCGACATGTTCCGACACTGACCTGGAGGCCACCACTCCTCTCCTGCGGCTGCCAGCACGGAGGCCTGGGCTTAGCGCTGCTTTCCCAGGTGATGTCCATCAGGACCTCCAACATCACCCGCTCATTAGGATGTCTCTGAACAGCTGTCATGTGGTGCTGACTTTTTGTCACGGCTGACAGCGGTGAGATTAAAGAAGGTAGCCGGAGGCTGAAGAACTCTGTTTTGTTACGAAGCCCTGAGTCATCTAGTCCCCTGTTATAAATATTAGATGTCAGATTTGGATTCACACTGAGTCACTCGTAGCCTTGGGTAGATCCCATTGCACAAACGGTCCAATTTATTGCAGAAGGACTATTTGTATACAAGATTGCCATCATTGTCAAGATGTCAAACTCTGGCCTTGTAAGTTTAATGCTTCATAATTAACAAACTATATTGCTCTAGTAAACATCTTCCAATTATACAGTAAGATTTTGAAATGAGTGGTCATTTCCTGAAGTTTTCTCTGGTTTAAATTCAGTGCAGGTTAGGACAGGGCTTTGGGAAGAAAGAGCATTGTGTTGAGCAAGACTCAACTTTTCTGCCTTCCCTTATCTTTGTCTAACCTGAACATCCAGGTTCCTTCTTATCAGGCAAAGAGAAGGAAGAAGCATAGCTCACAGAAGAAGGGTCCCTACTGTTTACCTCTGTCACTGGAGGGAGCCCAGGTGACTCCAGGTGTCTCCAGGTGACTCCAGGTTCAGTGCTACCCAGTGAAATGGAAAAAACTAGGTGAGATGAAACATTTGTCTAATTGCGAATTGCCTGCAAAGCTCACTGCTCTGTTGCTCACAAATGCATCTCAGGACCAGTCCCAAAGAAGGACTTTGGTGCCAAACGTAGTCTCAGATTGTCATCCAAACCACACGTCCTTTCAACTGTTTAATCCATGGGAATTGTAAACTCTGTGGGTGTCCATGCTTTTCCCCTGAAAACATACGCTGGGCACCCTTAAATTTGAACAGTGGGTTGCGTGGCTAACTTCTGCCTAAATCCTGGTGGGATCCAGGAATTAGGTAAAGTTAAGCCTCTGAGTCTGAAAGGCAGAACTTGAACCATGCCTGATGCCTTCAAGTTCAGCACAAGGCCTTACTTCATCAAGGCCCCTTTCATAGATAAAACAGGTCTAGCTATTTAACCAAAAAGTGAGATATGCCAGGTTTCAGGCTGTCCTCATTCAGGTGAATATGAAATAGGAGACTTGAATGGCTCTAAACTTCTCATTATAGTCTCAAACTCCAGATTTTGAGACTGTCTGGGGAAAAGGGCTATAAAAGTTACTGTTCTTCAGGTGGAGGAGTCTAGCCCCGTTTTGAAGTTTGAGTGCTCAAGGTCATCAGAGCTAGGTCCTCAGAGATACACAGAGATATTTAGGCACCCAACTGCTATTTGTCTCAGTGCCTTCATCAAGAGAGATCACAGTCAGCTTGGATGTAAAAAGTATCAGAAAATGAAAGTACCAAGCAATATCAGCCTCTAGAGGGAGAGAAGACAGTTGTTATCTGAAAATTTCCTCCACATTAGATTCTTATTATCTTTCCTTTTGCTCCATAAACTGTTCCATGCAATTGTGCTTGGGATCATTCAACTGTAAAAAAAGGCTCCCCTGTCCATCTGCCTGGCATGCCTGTCCAAAGGTACCTCCTTTTCTTGTTCCCTTCCTCAGATCTGGCTGGTGAAGCTTATCAAACAGAGTGTTATGATACAGTAGCCTCTCCAAACCTCCACAGTCTGACTCTGAATACTGAGATCACTGAATTTGTTGCAGGTTAGCATACGGCACTCCTGCATTTTTTAGTGGCTTGAGAATATTGTTAGGGAAAGACCGAATTTGGCAGCCCAACAGAGCTGAGGCTGCTACAGATCCACATCACAGGTCCAACCAGTAGAGATACTGAGCATGTATTCCCAGTAGGCATACACACGCACATATATACAGCATACATATTTATATATAGATGTTCAGATCCATACAGATCACAGACACACAGAGCACTTGCACAAACACAGTGAACATCAACGTGTCCCCTCTCTGGCTGATCAGGGTGAAAGACTGTCAGTGCAAAATATACACTTATGCATAAAATACGGTTCCCCCAGTAGCTGGGCTCAGACACTCCGTCTGCCCAGGAGCTGCCTGTGGGTTCCAGCCTCCCCCATGTTGCTGGGACCTGGACACAGGAGGTTGTGAGGCTGCAGCCCCACTCCAGGGGCGTACAGGGGTACAGACACCTTGCATGCACATACACACACACACACACACACACACACACACACTCCCCCCCAATGGATCCAGACGAGAGCGCTGGCCAGTCCTATTTACACACAGTTGGCCGTTTTATCCCCTTTTCCCTCAGTTTTCCCATATTTGGCTCTCCAAAACCACTTTGATCCCTGCCCTGAGCTGCTCCAGAGAGGTGGGGTGATGCTTTCCGGGGGCAGCCCTGGGAGGGTCAAGGCAGGAGCATGTTTCTCCCCTGAAGTTATTTGGGTTCCCCCCTCCCCATTGTTACGGTCTGTGCTCCTCTGTGTGTGTGGAGATGAGCTTTTCATCTCACAACCTGACAAATACTTGCTTGCTGTGAGTTTTTTTTTGTTGCCTGGGTAGATCCTTCTCTGTCTCCGAGGCATACAAGCTCTGTCATACTCATTACATGAAGAGCATTGGGGTGAATAAGCCCTTTTCCTTCATTTTCTTGAAGAATGTCAGGCTCAGACTTAAGCAGTAAATGCCAGTAACAGCAAAGATGCGGTTCATGTAGGAAGATGATGAGATGAGACCAGTCTAGTAAATAGAGTAGGGTGTATCTGGAGAGGCTCTGGGCATGTGGTCATCAGCTTATGGACTTCTAACCATGTGAAAGTCGGCATCCCCACTTGGCAACAGGGGATATTAGTGCTAGCTTTCTCCTGAGGCATTGTAAGCTGTAAGTAATGCTAGCAAAGTACCTCCACAGTTAAGTGTGTCAGACATGCACAATGGGCTCTCATTTTCAAGTGCACACAAGATTCAGATTTTCAAGGATGCTTAGATGAAAGATCAACAGATGCGAAGGAAGATTTTCAAAACTTTTTACATATTTAATTCCCATAACTTCAGCAGGAGATAAGCATCTTTTCTTAACTTCAGTTACCACTAATTAGTATCTTTAAGCATCTAGATGTCTTTAAAAACCTCTCCGAGAACTTCCAGATAGAAAGTTCTTCATTTTAAAAATGAAAACTAAAAAATTTCTGCCAGAACATTTGGGCATTATACTGTTGGCATCATAAAGCAATGCTTAACCTTTTTCTAAGGGATGGTTGGTCACATAATTACTAGACAAACCGGATTTTTAGAACTAAACAAAGACACATGAAACATGGCAGAAGACTTGAGAAGAGGCAAAAACAAAAGCTATACCTTGGTTTGGGATTCATCCTGGACCCTGTTTTATCAGCATGGCAGATGTACTTTAAGACCAGACAGTGGTAAAGTAGTGTTTATGAATGGAAGCATTATCTTCTCATTTTACTACTTTCTGGGTGAACTGAGGAACGTTATCCTGGACATTTGTGGTCATATTTGGTCGATACACCCTGGAGCACTGTACATTGAGCCAGCTCTGACTGAGGAGGCTGCAGAACCTCAGTTTACCAGCACCAAGCTGGGATGGCCAGTCTGCTCCTGCAGCCAGAAGTACCATCTCTTCAGGCGGTAATGCTGCAGTGCAGGCTCTCAGCTATTCTGGAGCCAATTTAAATCTGTATCTCACACTGTCTTATACAGAGCAGGCTTATGCTTAGAGGCTGATCCAGACCCGACAGAAATGGATAGGATGCTTTTGACTGTGCTTCTGCAAACTCCATCTAAATCATGAAACTCTCCCCACCTCACTTCCCTTCCTTGAAACAGGGATAACAACTTTTTCTTAACACAGTACCAGTCTTGCTCAACACAATAGATCCCTAATCACGCAGGGAAGAAGAGAGGAGAGGGGAGAGAAGGGCAGATGGTATCACACTAATGCAAATAATAAATAATCAGATTAATACCTGCATCACGACAAGAATTTCATTAGGTGCAGAACTAGTGAAAAACACTGCTGCATTCCCTGGGAGCAAGTCAGAGAGGGACGTGATATAAAGTGCATCCAAGCTTTGTTTTTTCCTTTTTTCCCTCTTTATTTTCTTGTTTGTATTTGTGCTATACTGAAGATAGAGCAATGTGGGACAGCAAAGCCAGAAAATTTTAGTGCTGGAAACCAACTTCTGTGTTTAAAAGATTTTTGTCAGCATCTCACAAGCAGGATGACCAAATGCTCACATTGTAGGGGTCTTGTTTTTGTGATCTGCATCCATATGTCACACACTTAATCAGAGAAGCACAATCATGGACTAAAGCAGGCAGATCTGAAATGTCAGTACTCAGGTAGGAGGAAAGTCATCTTTCCCCTGACTTCTTTAGCTGAAACATTGAACGCTTTGCACTGCTATTGCTACTTCTTGGTTGGACTGTTTCTATTTCCGCAGTGTCCTCATGCCTGTCATTTCCTGGACCTGGTTCAATAAACACATTAGCCACATCCGAGAGTACAAATATTTCTTCAGAGGCTTAAATGTCTATTTGAACATGTGATTGCAGTAACTGCACGTGCAGTCAGAGTCAGCTCTGTATACAGCATCAGTACTAACATGTCCAAATTTAGGAAGATCACACATAAGAGGAGGAACTACACTGGTGTGAAATGATAGGGAGTACAGGCTAGCTGCACCAACAGGTCTGCCAGAGGTGGTCCTGTAGGTAACATTGGAGTCTGGGTGGGATTGCCAGTCTCTTGAAAACTCTCCGTGAAGAGGATGCACATCAGTGGCCAGCATGTGGTTGTGCTTCTCCTGAGTACGGCTTTCCTCCTGCTTGCCACTGACCACAGGCTGGAGGTGTCACCTCTTGCCCTGTTGATTTAGCAGTGGCACCAGGATGCCGTGCAGCAAAAGGCCTGTGGTGGCATATGTTGGCATATTGCAACCCAATAAGTCAGTGTGGAAAACCTCCGTAGTGCCATTCTGCTGATGTTGACCAAGGGACAAGGCATCAGGTTATTCACAAGAAGGGAGTGTTGTTTGGAGGATTCCCTATTAGCAAACATGGATACGAGTGGAAGTTCAGCTGCACTCCTGAAAAAGGGGGTTTCTTCTAGTGCAACTGCTGCTAGGCAGTACACGCTTTCACAAACAGCATGAATTGAGCAAAGTAAGTATTTAATATGAGAAGGATGATTTATAATGTGCTTTACAGAAAAGTTTTCAGCAAGTCTGAATTCCCTATTAAAAGCTGCTTGCTTCATTACAGAGTTACCAAAACAGGCAAAGAAAATATTCCTTGCTTATCCCAAGACTCCTTAACTCCTGACAATTTTAATAAATCAAGGAACATTTGTAAGTACTAAATGTTAAATGTGTATTCACAGTTAATTTTTAATCAACTAACAACGGTGATGTGTTAATTGAATGCCATTAAGAAACCATAACTTGATGCATTAGCTATTTTCCTATGCAGAGAAACTTTTCCCAAGGCTTTCAGTTGTTGCCCAGTCTCCTTTTGAAAAAAAAGTATTTTAAGTGTGTTTAGATCTGGACTGTTCAAACCCTAAAATTGAGCCAAGTTCACAGGGTTCACTGAGGTTTGTAAGTTTTATGAACCTGAGCTGAATTTTAAACAAGCCTGGGCTAAGTTTCAAGTTATGTTGTGCCTTAAGCTATGACTTACAGCCTACAAAGTGATCGTGTAGGCTCAACGTGTAGTCTCCTGGCTTCAGTATGAATTGTTTAATTTTTGGGATGTCAACCAAAAGATCAAAGAGAAACTTAGAAGGGTGACATTCATCCATCTCTGAGACTTGTGAAACTTGTTATTTTTGCATCTACCTTATCAGCTGGCTCCTTGTCAGTGTGAAGTCAATAGAGCTATGCCACTTTTATTCCAAATGAGGACTTGCACTAAGGCCTCGATCACACACCTCTGTGTCTGTAGTGCCACTAGCTGAAGAAGTTGCTGTTTCCTGTTCATCTATTCACTCTGGCTCTTGCTGGCCTGCTGGAAGGGTTATTTGTGTTGTCTGCTTCCCTCTTTAATGAAAACAAACTGGGTTAGCTTAACTGGTCTAATTAGGAAGTCTTTTCTAACCTGCCTGAATCTGAATGATGGTAGGCAGCTGAGAGAGCAAGTCTCATGGGATGACAACCCCTTGCAGAGCAGCGGGGAATGGACGGAGGCTAGTCCTTTGGTCAGCTACAGTACAGATAGAAAAGAAGGTGGTGAAGCCCCCAGATTCCCCTCCTGTACATAGTCCTTGCATGGGTGCTTCACATATTTAACCAGGGTCTGAAATAAGTCTGATCAGAAATGCAAGGAGGAAAGGGGGAGGAGAGATGTGAGACAAAAACAGCCAAGTTATAAATATCTCTATTTTTAGATACCCAGATGAAATTTGCTATGGGGGTTTTTAGTGATGGTAATCAGGAGAAGAATGAAGGGCACCAGTAAAGATGATTGAAACCTATCCAACAAAAATAATCTACTGCAGTTGGCTCATTTTCTTTCTGATGTTGTGCTCAATGAAATGAATTTAAACTGTTTATTTTACAATTAACATGCAATGTGCATTTCTGAAGTAATTTATGAGAAACAATTTTCTTTTTATGTGGGGATGCAGCAGACAGAGAGCAGAGCTTCAGTTCACATCAGTAAGGTGAAGTTCCAAGGAGGAGGAAGGTGCTGTCTCATAAACGAAATTTGCCACTTTCCATAAAAGTTGTGTGCCCTTTCATGGGTCTTTGCCGCAATAACCTCACGGTGCCAGGAACAGAAGCTGGAGGAGGAGGAGGGATGCTGGGTTCATGGGCACCTGGTTCTTGCAATGTTACAGATAGCATCATCTGGTCCATGGAAGTCAGAGAAAAATCAAGGCAGACATTTGCTATTACATTAGCAACAGGTTCAAGCAGATATGTAGGAAACAGTCTGCCTTGTGAGAGGCTAGAGCCGTACAGAACTGATTTCCTGAGCAATTTCTGTCCTTTAAAACTAGGCCTCTTCTGTTGTCCCCCAGCTGCAATGCAGTGGTCTGTGCGTGACTGGAAAAGACAGAGGTAACACTGTCCTTTCTCACAGTCTTACCTGTAAAACCCTTTCTGCATGCTGCATTAATAACCATTATCTATCCCCATTGTCCAAAGTGCTGTCAGCAGCACGGATGAGTTGATGATCTGGGCGTTATCCTGAGATTTCAGAGTCTAAGGTTTGGTTCCTTGCTCTGTTATATATTTCCTTTGTGACCATGTGCGAGTTGCCTCCTAAGGGAAATATACTGGGTTGTAAAAGAATCTTGAATCTTGAAGATAAAGTCTTAACAAGAGTCAGTGGCTGGAAGCCAGGCAAATTCAAATGACGAAAAAGGTGCACATTTGCAGTGGAGAAGGGAATTAACTCTCAGAACAAAATACTGAGATGAGGGGAATTCTCTTGCTTTTGATGTCTTCAGACTGAAAAGTAAATGTAGTCAAATACAGATTATGTTTAAGCAAAATCAAGTGCCTGGGTTTAGTACAGTTATAATTGTGTGGCAGTAAATAGCTGATGATATGGAAGTGGTTAGATTAGGTGAGCTAATACTCTCTTTCCAGGCCTTACATTCCTTGAGCCTATAAAGTGGAGAACTTTTTGAAGGACTGTGGCCAATTCCCAACTCAGTAGTTAAATTAAGCAAAAATCACTCGATAGGAAATATCTGGTATGGAATTCACCTTACCTCACTTCAGCTGACTAAAAGTAAAGCATCTAGTAATTAGCAAGGTTTTTACCAAAGTTGATAGCACACACTGGCACATGACATGGGTGTTTCAGCCTGCCAGTAATGAATGCCAGGTGAATAGACCCTCAAGTCTTTCCAACTTTCTCCATCTACTAGAAAGAAGCCTAGATAATTAACTTGGGCCTGATGATGGTCTTTAAAGTGAGTGAAGTTGGATAAGATGAATTCCAGCCTGTACACTCCTAGCTCAGATGTTTAGCAGCTGTACTGTTATCTTCACTCTTGTCTCATAACACCTCTCCCTATATTTATCATTGTTGCAAGACAGTCCTACATTTCATATCCACTCCAAAATGACTTTCACTTTACCAAAAGCAAGACTGAGCCTGTGGATTAATTGCCCTCTGAAGATGTTTACCTCTTTCTATTATCTGTGATGGAGCCTAGGTGTCTAGCTCAAACTTAAATCATTTTCTCTCTGGAACTGTACAGTGTTGTTAGCAATTGATAAAATCCTGCTGTGTTTCATCCTAGCTGTGCTTGAATTTTAAGAGATGATTTTGCAAGGAAATCTGAGATCCACCCAGATGAGTGGAAACATGTATATAATGCAAAGAAGGAGAGGAGCATTTTGTGTAATCTCTCCCCACCTGCAGTGCTGCATCCAGCTCTGGAGCCCTCAGTTCAGGAAAGACATACGCCTATTGGAGCGGGTCCAGAGGAGGGCCACAAAAATGATCTGAGGGATGGAACACCTCTCCTGTGAAGAAAGGCTGAGAGAGTTAGGGTTGTTCAGCCTGGAGAAGAGAAGGCTGCGGGGAGATCTCATTGCAGCCTTTCAGTACTTAAGGGGGGCTTATCAGAAAGATGGGGACAGACTTCTTAGTAGGGCCTGTAGCAACAAGAAAAGAGGTAATGGTTTTAAACTAAAAAGTGTAGTTTCAGACTAAATATTAGGAAAAAATCTTTTACGATGAGGGTGGTGAAACTCTGGCCCAGGTTGCCCAGCGAGGTGGTCGATGCCCCGCCCTGGAAACACTCATGGTCAGGCTGGACGGGGCTCTGAGCAACCTGATCTGGTTGGGGATGTCCCTGCTTATTGCAGGAGGGTGGATTATCTGACCTTTAAATGTCCCTTCTCACCCAAACTATTCTATGATTCTTTGATTCTGTATAACTTCAGGTGTCAGAAAATTATAACATTAATGTCTGAGGCTAGTCATGGTAGCCTGACACCTCTAGAATTGTTAGCAGCCTCCGATACCTGTCTTAAGCTGAGGTCAACCACTGTGCAAATCAGACTAAATTCACTGGCTTCAAACACCTTTCTACTGATCTGCACCAGATAAGGAGAGACATTGTTTTATTTGGCTGATCAAGGAATTTGGAACAGGGACCAAATTTAACTTCTGGCTTTTTAGCCAGTGTGCTAAATAAGAAGTAACCCTACATTGGCTGCTCAGGTAGGGGATAAAATAGGCACCTCCAGAGGCAATTCAGCCCAAAAAAGGTCAGACTCACCTTCTCAAAGAGTATCTTCCTCTCCTTCTCTCTCTCAACTATAGACAAATTCAAGGGTGACCAAGTCCTAACTTACAGCTATTAACTAAATATATAAAATTAGAGAGGATGAATCTGTGCTGACAAATCTTAAAAAACAAACCAATTGGAATTTTGTTCTGCATCCTAGTTAAAATTTTGTTGACATTGCTGCAACCAAGATATATTTTAATGTTTTTTCAAATCTCTCTATGTAAAGATATTTATATATTCATCTGTAGAAATTTATATGTTTATTTATATGAATATTTATATACTCATATAGATAGTCATATAGATCTCTCCACCAAGCAATTCTCTAATTAGATACTGTCAAAGAAGAGCAGTATTTCAAATAGAATAATCTGGGATTTGGGGAAAGTTTGCATGTGATAACAGTTTAGGCCCCAATCCTGCAAACGCTTTCTGTATTTTAATAGCATTATGGTGCAGTTTGAGGTAGCAATTATATAATTAACTTTATCTATATAACACTGGACCCCATCATACTAGCTAAGCTACATATGTATTATATTCAGCTATAAGTCAACTATATGTCATATTGGAGAAAATCATAAAAATATACCACTAGATTGATTCCTCTCTTGGTG
>WEKW01009597.1:0-13443 GCA_013389905.1 Sula dactylatra
ACTGTGAATATCACAGCATGGCTCGTATCCCTTATCCACCAAAAATAATCTTCATCAAAGCAGCTGAAATGCTATTAATTAGAAACATCTTTACACTTGAGATGTAAAGGTTCATCTTTGACTAGTTGTCCAGTGCTTATGAGACATGTTGCAATTGGCCTTATATAGATAGGATCAGTATACCAGTGTTATGTAGTACAACACATTAGGTCAGAAGTGGTGTCTGAAGACACAAATCTCATAGAATCATAAAGCAGCCCAGGTTGGAATGGACCTTGAAGGATCATCTGGTCCAAACTTTCATGGGAAAAGGAGCCTTGATGAAATTATCTAGCACCCTGTCCAATCCCATCTTGAAAACCTCCAGTGATGGGGACTCTACCACATCCCTTGGGAGGTTGTTCCAGCACTCAAAGCACTGTCACTAATAAAAGCAAGTCATTAGTAAGGGAAAGGTGTTTCATAGATGCAAAGATCGACAGCTTTAGAACACTCCTCTTTTTCTTGCTATATAAGAACATTAAACCTGCTAAAAATTTATTGAAATATTTTATTGTTCTGAAATATCACATTTCTCCTTTAATCAGAGCAATACTTAAAGTGAGAGAATATATCAGGTTTTAAGATTTTCACTTTGGCAAAAGTATGGAAATGAACTGTATCAGACTACGTATAATAAAATTTCTTTCAACGTAGCCCCAAACTGTCCTAATATACAGTAAATGAGTGCAACTTCATGGGAAACAAACTTTTGAAAGCCAATGGTAAAAGAGCCAAAATCTGCCTTCAAAAATACACACGTAATTCACACTGGGGAAATGATGTTCTTAATTACTCTTTTACAACCTGGTTCTTTGGCCAGTGGCATATATAACAGCAGAATTTAACATTCACATAAACGGAAGCAGACTTTGGCACTGAGTGCTTTCTTCAGGAAGCTTGGTGGTCTGGGAACATTACTGATGTGTCTGCAATCATGTGAGAGAAATAAATTTAAACACAGCCCAGAGGAAGTATTTTTACTCCAAGCTATGAAAAGGACTGATCGTATCAGTCATTTCTAGGAAAAATTATCTACTGTGAGGAGTGACCTCCTCTGAATAGCATTGCTTCAGATAACAGCTTACAAATGTAGAAAATCAACAAAAAATGGAGCAATAATTGACTGCAGGTAGCTAAGAGGAGACTCCCATCAAAACTGAGGATTTTGCCTTAATCTAAGGAGAGACAAATGGAGACATTCTTTGTAAATAGGATGCTTTATATTAAAATCCTTAGGAGCTAATTTATTTTTACTTTGCCCTTGAACCACATTAAGGAGAGGTTAGATGAGAAAATAATTGACATGCTCATAGTATGTTCTGAAGCTTTTTGCTATCACTACATAATTACGTCTTAAAGCATTTTCTCTGCAGAAATTTTTTTTCATTTTTTGAAAAAACAGTCTGGTTAAGAGATTTTATTTTGTAGATTGGTAGGAAAAGAGTGCTTTAGTGAAGGAAAAAGAAATTTCTTACTGGAAAAAGAAGTGAATTAATGATAAACCATTGAACATTCTACTACAGTCAATGTGTGATCATATTTTCAAGGGGGGGGAAGCAAATGAGGAGAGCAATTTGTCTACTCAGTATTACTTACCTTTTATTCCATACATGTAATGTCGAATTCGTGGTGCAAGAATTCACCTGCAGGGCTCAGGACTCTTCCCCTTCCACTAGTGTTTCTAATGACTAAGCTACCAAGACATGCTGCCCCCACTCTGGTTACTTCTGGCATTGTTTCCTGCATCTGGCAATACTTCCCAACCCACTTCAGTCTCACATCTGAGCTGCTCTTTCACAAGGAAAGAATTTGAGGCTTATATTCTCCTTTAGCTGAGGCAGTAAATAAACCCTAAGAAT
This sequence comes from Sula dactylatra, assembly GCA_013389905.1. Taxonomy (NCBI): domain Eukaryota; kingdom Metazoa; phylum Chordata; class Aves; order Suliformes; family Sulidae; genus Sula; species Sula dactylatra. The sequence goes on from WEKW01009597.1 coordinate 1,902, forward strand.
GACCTTAAGTGACCTCCTTCCCCAGGTAAGTGCTTTAATGAACAAGATAGTTATACAAAAGATGGGCATTTTACTCTGCCTATATAATCTATTTCCATAGTCTTCCTTTAAAAGCATTATGCTTTTGTTGCCAATTGGTCGTAGGCACGGAACATGGAATTACTGAGGTCTGGCATGAATTCCTAAACATACTAATGCCTGGAAGTTGCACAGAACCAGCTACAGTTTTTGACATCAGTGCTTGAGCATCATGGGAATCTGGTTTGTAACATGACCTAGAAAGAGGCCTTAATTATTCTTAGATAATTAAGGTAACTCTGAACCATGTTTTAATTAGTCAATATGCCTGCCTGAAATCTTGACTCTGTGCTTCAACTCGAAGGAGCAGAAAGATTTCTGCCATAATCCATCTTTGGCGATTTCTGTTGGTTAGCCTTCTCCTTTCAGTGCACAGGGGTTTGGGACCACCATTTTGAATCAGACAACCCTTTCCATGCCTGTAATTCTTGATTCTGAATTGCATTACAGGGAAAAGTGCTTAAAATATAGCTGCTACACTGCCTAACTTCAAGATCCCTAAATCTTCTTTTGGCTCTAACCTAACTTCCCATTGAAGATCTATCTTTTAATATCTAGGAAGTCTATGAAACTGAGAATTTCAGATTGTTTGCTAAAAATAAGGTAGAACAAATACTTAAGTCTGGATACACTGTGCACATTTTTATGCCTTTTCTTCCAGCTGGAGATTAAATAAATTAACGCAAAATTGTTGCAGTAAAACCTGACACTGGGAACCACATGAGATAATTGCACGTACAGAGCTGAAATCAAACCCATTTAAAGATTCCCTAAACTTCACGAGCCTTTTCATATTCACCCAGACCACTTTGAGGTTTTATGCTGAAATTATGTCTAACTTGGGGTTTTGTCATGACACCAAGTGAAATTTTGTTTCAATTTTTAGTTCCATTCAAAGACCTCCCCAAAAAGGGGACCATAACCTTATTTCCTGTAAACCAGCATCTCCACATTACTTTCAATAAGGCTGCATAAGTTTACAACTGAAGAGCTAATTCTAGTGAAGTAAAGCCATGTGGTGAATTGAACCAAAGAAAATGTTCAAATGAGTAAGGCCAGCTGCATAGCACAGGCAGACTCTGCAGATGGGCACTGTGCCAGGCTTCCCCATTAATTGCCTCCCTATGCTTCATTGAAGGAAGTTTGAAGCCAGTCCAAATCTCCTAAGCTCCTCAGCACCATCCCTCTGTTTCTACTCCAGCTGAGGCTTCCAGACACTGCTCTCACTGGCAACAAAAATGGGAATACACACAAGGAAGTTTTCTAACAGTACTTTGCGTGAGCTGCAGAAATGGGGCTTAGTCATGGGTAACTCTAGTTCCTGGAGCAGCAGTGTTGTAGGGACTAATGACGAGGAGCCAAGTAGAGGAAATGAGGTAGGAGGAGAAGCTGGTGCAGGAGAAACAAGGGAAAAAAAGGCATATGGGAAAGTTAGAGATCATCTGAGCTGGTTTCAAAGGAAGGGGGAAGAGACAGCTCAGAAAGCATAAAGACTTTTGGAAAAGAACAGGAAAGAAAAGGTCAAAAGGAAGCGTATGGGATAAGGTTCGTGAGTGAGGAGATGTTTGCAAAGCAGTTCTGTGTCTGGAAAGGAAACTGAGTGGGGTGGGGTGGTAAAGGACTGAAGGGCTCTTCTAGGGCAAACATTCAAGGAAGGTTGGCTGGGCCAGGAGAGTGTGGTGGGAGTCAGCAAGAGACACTGGGGCTGGGGAGATTAGAGCTGAGAGCTGGAGTGGGAAGAAATTACATTGGATAAAAGGTTCAGAGACAAAACCGTGGACTGACCAAGCAAAAGTCTGGAAATAGGATGTGTGAGGGGAACACCTGACTGAGGAGCTGGGAAAGCAGAGAGGCTTGGCACGAGCATGGTGGTGGGGACATCAGCAAAAAGGCTTCCCTCGGGAAAAAGCAATGGCCTGACATGTCTTTATGCAGTAAAACGCAGTGTCCCTTAAAACTGAACTACAGATCCTCATTTCTAAGCATCAACATTTCCAGTGGCAGCACATAACTGTGAAAGCCAGTTAATTTTATGCTGGAATGATCAAAAATAGCGTGTATTGGAATGGTTCTGCCCATCGGCTACCTGTGCTGTTCAGTATCAGTGTTCTGGCACTTTACTTCACTCCTTCTAAAATAGCGCTAATGAAGCCTATTGGCAAGCAGTCTCAGCTCCCTCTCATGGCTATTGCAGAGATGATAGCAACTTATTACTGCTATCAGTTAATCACTGAGTTCAAGTGGGGCTTGAAGAGGAAGTGAGAGCAGAGTGAAAGCCATTTTGTGGAACTGATGAATGAATGTGCACAGGCCAGAAGGTGCTGTTTGGAAAGATTTAATTATTTTTTTTTACTCCGAAGTAAAAAAAAAAAAACAAACAAACCAAACAAACAATCAAAAAAAAACCCAAAACAAAACAAAACCAAAAACCCCAACCCAAACCACTTCAAGACTTAAAAAAATTTCATTAAGAAAATTTCATAGTTTTGCTATCAGCAGGACTTCTGCCTGATGTGTTTCAGAACAGAGAAGACACGCAATGAATGAGACAGGGAGGAATGGAATGGACAATTCCTGGAAAAATGCAGTTCTATCCTATGGGCTGTCACCATGTCCCTTTGCCATGCTGGGCAATCAGCCTGTCAGCCAGAGCACAAGGTCTGTATATCCCATTCCCTGGTGCCTGGTTTGGAGGACTGAAACAAAGGCTATTTGCTGCTTGCCTTCTCACTTCAGCTATGTTCTCTGATGAAGAGTGTTCAGCTTCAGTACTTGAGCCTTCTATAAAAATTCTCAAATTGGGAGGGCTGATGCCTTTAGCTAGTGCTCTCTCTGCTCCTTATAGTTATGACACTAATTTGTTACAGAATCGAGCATAGAATACATACGATAACTACTCAGAAGATAGTTTACTAAATGCTTTACCATGTGTTATACATAATCAGTAGCTAGTAAGCCAGAGTTTCTTTTTCCTTTTTTAGTCTCCAGAGCATGTATGATCCCTCAGCCCCCTCGCCCTGGCCTGTGTGAGCTGCAGGAGGTCCCTGAGGAAGTGCCAGGAGATGGCTGCTGGAGCATAGCACAGACTGGGCCCTCACCCTCCCTTTCCTCCCTGCCAAGTCCAAATCGTCCTCCAAGTGTGCATGTTATAACTCTCTCTAAACAGGGCAGCCCTCAGCTGGTGAGGCAAAGTCAATTTTAGTTCTCTCTACAATGCCAAGGGAGAGTCCTGAAGCATGAACAGAGTTTTACATTTTCTCCGAGATACTCATTAGCACAACACTGACTGCAAACATCATTCCTCTGCTTTCTGCTCTGATTAAGCCAGATTTTAGGCCAAACATTGCTGTCAGTTGCAATGATGTAGACTTCATGCAATTGTATTTTACTGCAAAGGTACAATAGTGTAAGTACTATCTGTATTTATAACAGCTTAAATACCCACTTCTTCTGTACCATTCTGTGTAACTACATTCTGCCTTGGTTCCTTTTAATCGGGCCTTTCCTTAGCTTATTGTTGTGTCTGACAATAGCAAAGATAGCTTTGTGTCATCTATAGTCTCCAGCTTTTATAGAGTTTAGGTTGCTTTGATGAGCTACCCTCCCACCCCCTAATCTCCTGTTATAAAGTTAGCATCAGTGAGGGGGAGGAGGGGGGACACAGTACATGACATAAGGATTTTCCTTCTTTCAAGTAGTAGCATTTGTTAGAGTCCACGCTCTTCTACCCAGAACAAAAAAAAAAAAAAAAAAAGGTTATATGAAGAGGTTTGAAAAGCATGTGGATGGCATGTACTGGATTTATTGCCACTCTGTAAATTCCCACAAAGGTTTGACTTGCTTTGTTTTTAATCACCAGCAATGAAACAGTTCACAGTACACTGCAAACACAGAGCCAGCTTTTTGTTTGAGACAGTTGGAGAGGAGGGGGAAAGAGAGGGGAAAGGCTCATGAGAAACATGAATGAGTAGGTTTTGCTGACTCTTCTAGGGCCTCATAAAGTGCCTATAAGCACATTTCCCATGCTGTTAATAGCAGAGCAGGAGCTTTGTTGTATGATAAGTGCGTATTTTGAAGCTTGACAAACCTAGACAAGTGGGAGGAAATTGTAATTAACATCTCTAAAGAGCACAACTTATTAGAAAGTTCATCTGTATTATAAAACATAACTTAACTTTGACATGTATCTCATAAACAATGCATTTGCTTTACTGATCGTGTTTTCAAGTCACTCCTTTCATTTTTACCAATCTTTTACTATATACAGTCTCCTAGTCTATCTAATCCAAATCACAAACATCAATCACAAATACTGGTTTTGGTTATTAAGTACAACTGTCCATTCATGGTATACTCCACAAATGCAATTACTGATCATGTAAGGTTACATGATTACAAATAACATGAAAGAAAAGAAAATGTATGCTAATCTATGCCATAGCATGTACCTGAAAGGAGTGAAGTTTTCCTTGATTATCTTTCACTTGCCTCTAGGGATATTTATTTCCTGAAAATCTGTTTCAGTCAAAAATTGAAAAAAAAAATTGTAGTAAACTCTCAGAAAAAGTATTAGCAGACATAAGCATGAATCAGTTTCCACTAAAAAAAAATTTTAAAATTCTATAAATACTAAACAAAGAGACTAAAAATGTGTTAAAAATTATTTTAACATGTCCAGATTTTGGGAGACACAGAATTTCAATCTCCATGATTGATGTCTTGCAAAAATAGGAATTTTCTTTAGTCACTGAATTTTTAAAATGGCATGAGATCCAACACTCAAACTCTGAATCTTGTGGTGTTCCTAGTTATACTGTTTTCAATTTCCTTCAGAATAGGCCATAAAGTTTCACTCAGTTCAGGTGTTCATTGTGATTTACTGTGCCATTTCTATCAGCACTAAGTAGTTTACAAGTTTACTTTTTTGGTTGTACTTAGCTAAATCCACTGCAACACTTTTTTTCAAGAAATTCATTTACTGTTTTATTAGAAAAAGAAGATGCTACCTGTAGCTCATCCCAATCATACCAATATCTTCTGAAAATTATTCAATTAATCCATGGTACATTTTCTATTGGAACTGTTAATAATTTCTAAACTGTATTTTTGTTCCCTATTTGCACAAGGTCTGAGAGATGTTTCTTTGCTGTTTTCAATGGAACAAATTACAGAAACATACTAATGCAATCTGGTGTCTGTAGTTGGAAACCAGATGATCTTCAAAACAGGCTGAGATTTCAATGCAAACTCAGGTCTATAATATACCCCCCATAGTCATACTCTGGAGTTCACATAGTATTTTCTCTACAAAAGAGCCACAAAAAAGGATTATGCATTTGCTCAGTGACATTTTCCATGTGTTTCAGTGTGTATTTCTCTATTCATTCCCCCCATTCCCATCATCACATATCATCTTCCATAATACCTGCGTAATACATACCGTTACACTCCTGTGCACAAATGCAATTGAATAATGCCCAGAGACGCATGTTTTAGAAATATTTTCCTTCATACTGCAAAACTATAGATCTCAGTCCAGCGCCACTTCCTCCAAATCTTCAAAGCTCACTCCTAGTGAGCCTAATGAGTAAAGTTGCTTCCTAACTGTCTTCCTCCATTGCCTCACCTCAGCTGCCTCTGCAAACAATCTCTGTACATGTTTAAATATATATTTATACACACATACCTTTTGACCTAAAGGTCTCAGCCCTTCATCTTTTTTGTGGGACACCAACTTGCAAAGTGAAAGCCGCAGGAGGCAGTCACTCTCCAGGCTACTGCTCTTGGCTCAGTATATCTCTGCCTTTGGGGTAATGTCTTAATCCAAACTACGGCAGCTTCTTCCAATTGCTCATGGCCTCCATCATGCTTTCTTTTGTTGTTCATAAACATAGCTCTCCATATGACATTTTTCACCAGTAAGGAAACAATCACCTATTTTTTTTTACTCTAGCTGGAGAAAAGGATATATAGGGAGTCACGGATCTATCACTTAGAGCCTTTAGAAGCAATAGCGCGAGTGGTGGCTGAACAGATGTGGAGAGGTGAAGAAAACAGTGAGGGTAATGAAGTTACTGGAAGAAGTCAAGTGGAAAAGGGAGGTAGAAGACTGTACATAAGAATGGATAAAAACTTGAGAAGCCAGGCATTGTCAGTGCATTAACTAAAATTTCACTGCCCTTCAGCTCACCATCCTTACCCTGGGAGAGCTTCTGGTGCTGCCTCCTCCTTCTGCTGGCTCTGGCAGCCAGCACACTGCTGGCAGGGTGTGAGAGGGGCAACATGAGGTACAGCTGCAAAAAACAACGCTCAAACCCCACATGGAAGGTGGAGCGTTGAAGTAAAAGGAATTGGGCTGTTGGCAGAGCAGGCTCTGGGGCTTTGTTGCCATGTCAGACTTGTGCAGTAGCTGAATAAGAAGAATTCCAATGCAGCTTTCCAAGATTTCAAAATATATTCTTCCTGGGTTGCAGTTAAATATATTCAGGTTATATCTAAATAGTGATTCTGGATGCTTCAGTTACGAGCACAGAAGCAGCATGAATTGACGGTGTGAAAACACATGTGAAAGAAGGTTTTAGGCAATGTTAAAATGAGAAAAAAACTGGATTAAAACCTTTTGTACTGGTTTTGGCTGGGATAGAGTTAATTTTCTTCCTTGTAGCTTTTATGGTGCTATGTTTTGGATTTGTGCTGTAAACAGTGTTGAGAGATGTTTTAGCTATTGCTGAGCTTAACAGTGTAAAGGCCTTTTCTGCTTCTCGCTCCACCCCACCAGCGAGCAGGCTGGGTGTGCACAAGGAGTTGGGAGGGGACACGGCTGGGACAGCTGACCCCAACTGACCCAAGGGATATCCCACACCATGTGACATTATGCTCAGCAATAAAATCTGGGGAAGAAAGAGGAGGAAGCCAGGATTCAGTGTTATGTCATTTGTCTTCCCAAGTAACTGTTACGCATGATGAAGCTCTGCTTTCCTGGAGAAGGCTGATCATCTGCCTGCCTGCCAATGGGAAGCAGGGAATGGATTCCTTGTTTTGCTTTGTTTACACAGAGTTTTTGCTTTACCTATTAAACTGTCCTTAACTTATCTCATGAGTTTTTTCATTTTTACCCTCCTGATTCTTTGTGCCATCCTGCTGGTGGTGAGTGAATGAAGAACTCTGTGAGGCTGAGCTACCTACTGGGATTAAACCACTACACTTTTCAAACAAGGCTTTTGTTGGTTTTTATTCCAGGAGATACAGCAAAATGAGCCATATGAGAAAAGTGACCTCACTAACAATAGTCAGTGGCACAGTCTTAAGTGCATGTAATTATTTCACTTCTGGATTTGTATGAATTGATATATCAGCATGAATATTAGACACCAAGAATGAGTGTATTTAGTAAAAGAGCACAAAAAAGTCAGAAATACTGGAGAGGATACTGAAAACATGCTAACTAAAGGAGCATTGCTTATCTAGGATCTCAAGAGATTTCCCAATTAAAAAACTAATGGCAGCCTGCTTAGACAGAAACACATTTGTTTAAATTGTGTGTTTTGTTCCTGAGCCAAGAAAGGGCTTATACACTGTGCTGCCCAGGGATGCAACACCTGACATTTCATTGCCGATTGAAAGCATTGAGTTCACAGTGCAGGCTCAGGTACTCCCATCCTTATATCGTGGATACAGGGAGTGATAGACTTACACACAAAATTCCCAGCAGCCAGCACTAGACCTGGGCTACCCAGGCAAGATCTCATGGGAGTGGTTTTACAGAAAGGCAGTTTCCTGGAGCCTAACTTGGGATTACATTTAAGCTCCTTGATGCATGTCAGATTCACAGGTAAGGATTACAGGCAAGAATCACATTAGCATTTCACTTTAAATCAGAACTATGTTTTTGAAGGGGATCTCCCAGTCATCCCCTTTTACCATGCTTTTGTCTTAGACCACCCAGACTGGACCGGTTTTGAATGAAACCAAACAAGAAAGCATGCTTCAACCACTAGGAGAAATTCAGCCTATGGGACAAGATGGGGGGGTCATCTAAAAGCTGCGCCAAATATGTGAAGTGTGGACACCAAGTGCCTAGCACCAACTCCCTCCCTAGAAAGCTGTTCTTAATATGTCATATAATATGTCAAATTGCTAACATAGGCATAGCCACAGCTTCAGGCTACTTCTTACGCTGAAGTCATTCATTTTGGGTCCAGATTACTAGATCACTCTTTTCTCTAAAAACAAATGCCATGCCATTCAGCACTGGGATTGCAATTAGAAACCCAAGGTCCAGACCCAGATCATACCTGACTGGGAACATGCCCAAGTGACACGTCAGAGGCCAGGGAAGGTTGTCACACTGATTGTGAGAGTCCCACTACTGCAAAGGCTCTCAGACATGGGATTAATAACTGGGCATTCCTGAAGCTCAGAACAGCAATCAGTCATCATCTAGAGACTAATGGAGCTTAAAAGAGCATGAAACCCAGTGACTGGATGCAGTCAAAACAAGCAAAACTCTGAGCGGCGAGTGAGACAAGTTGTAACAGGTATCAAGCAGAGCTATCTGAAGGTGATCCATCTTTCTCATTTTCTCACCTTTCCCTATATCTTTGGAACCACAGCATGGAGAAGCTGAAGGGAAACTGGAGAAATCTTTCAAAAACATCATTAAACCCACACGTTCAGAAAATACATTGCTTACACTAAATATATAATGCAGGAAACTGCTCTGTCAGACAAGATGTTCCTCACCTGATTATGATTTGAAAGAAATAAATAGAAAGAACTAGTCATAAAATAAATGACAACTGGCAACACATGCATTTAGGTCCTTGGCTCCAGAATAAATTAAGTACAAATGTAGATTTTTTCATACATCTACCAGAAGTCAGATATGTATTATTATTTTAGTTTATTTAACAGGTTGCTTGTATGAGAAGTTTTTTCTGAAGCTGAAATACTCATTGTGAAAGAGCTTTAAAGATTTTGTTACTGATACAGTTAAAATGAAAGGGTTTTTTCCTGCTTTTCTCTGCCTGCACAGCTACCATAAATGCCAATTAAGCTTCCACATACATGTTGATGGCAAAATAGACCCTAAGGTGTATTACATCATTAGATCTATTTACTTTCTGAAGTATTTAACTGTCAATAAAGTCTGGTCTTCATGGTTTATGTGATAGATGTATTTATTTAATTAAACTAAATTGCTTAAAAAGCCCCCAATATTAGAATTTAATGGGCCATGTTCAAGAATAAATAGCTGAATTCAATTCACAGGTAATACAAAGCAACTACCAACATTTAAAGAAATACTCTTAATTCAACCATCAGGCAATTTTGATGTCAGCCTTGAACTCCATAAGCTAATGTTCAGATCATTCTCCTGTAATACATTTCCCTTGAGATTTGGTCAGATGTCTTTAAATTACATATTTTCAAAAGCACTTAGACACTGGAATCAGTTAAATCCATTTCAATGTAAGCTAGGGGCTTTGTCAATATAAGACTGGCTCTGCTTGTTTTTCAGTTTCTGATCTATAACACAGAAATCTCCAAACATCACCAGCTGTTCAAATGTCATTTTGGACAATAAATTTTTGCATCAGAAAGGGCAAACAAAACCAGAAGACTGCAGAGCACAGGCAGACATAGGCGTAAGTAGTTTATGTTCTGCAGTTATTCCAAGTTGTCATCATTTTATTTGCAGAACAATTCTATGATTATCTCAAGACCTTAAAGAAGCAGAGTACACTGACTTTTGGGGCTCACTGTCATTCTACAGGACATGTCACCCTCCCTCAGAAGTATCATTTAACACCTCTATGTACCACTCCTCTTTTTTAGTCTAATTCTATCTGCATTACTAAAACACCATTTACCATAAATGTCTTAAGGCTGCATACCCAAGAGTAACTGTGTCTGTGACTCTCTGCTTTTTCATAGTCTTTAACTACTTTATTATTAGGATTAGAATATTAGGATTAGGATGGTATTCAGAAGCCTCAGTCATGTTATACAAAACCTCACAGCAGTAGTCAGTCCCTGCTCTGAAGACCTGAGGCTCTCAATGAGAGACAAAACAACACAGTTTTCCTGACGTTACAGATCTCCCAGCTGTAATACAAATTAATGCTTCTGCTCTGAGCAATTATCACACACTGGAAAGCAGAAAGTGCATGATAATTACTCAGAGCAACTCTTTTCTGTTCAGGCAGTAAGTGGCAGCATTGCAATAACCTTTGCTTCCTTATCTTTGTTGTCTTTCAAGGCAGTCCTGCTTTTCTGCACAAGTACACAAATCTCCTCCTGCCATTTCTATGTCCCTAAAATCCAATTTTAAATTGATAATGATATATTATATTTAGTATAAATCATTTTATATGGAGTGAAATCATGGCAAAAAGAAATTTGCAGATTTGGAATGTTTTTTGTGAATGGAGACTGTGTATATCAAAACTAATCCATCAGTTTCTATGCTCTCAGTCAGGGAGTATTCTGTATCCTTATCAACATTTCTAAAATGTGTATTCCTGAACAAATTAAAAGAAGAATAAGGACAGTTGGAGTCTTTTCTTTCTGCTCCCAAAGCAGAGGATGTAAATGAGATGCCTATAATGTAGATCCTTATTCTTGAACTTTATATTCAATAGCTGCTAAAAAGTAAGCCTGCAAAATCAGCATCAGATCATTACATGTTAATTGACTTGCCAGTGATACAGGATTGGATTTACCCTGTTTTAAAAGGACCTTTGGAATAACAACTGTGATTTTTTTCCTGGCCCATAATCATCAGCAGCCTTAAGGAAACTGCAATCACAATATAGGAGACAGATCTGCTGATGAAGCACAAGCCTGCCTTGTATCTAACTCCCTCTTGCAGACCCCTTTGTTCACTCTGCAGTACTAAAAGCAATAATGTACACCAAGAATTCAGCATTGTCACTTGCATGAGCATATTGCCTAAATATTAATTACACCCTATTCAAAGAGTGCTGAAGTCATTGGCAATTTTCCAGTTGTGGAGTAGGACTAAAGAGTGGATCTGTTTAGCAAGAAAGAGATTCCCAGGATAATTGCTTTTCTGGGTAGACCTGCGGTGATTTGTTTGTGTAGACTTTAGTTCTTAAGCTGGTGTTATAATATCTGGCTGCTTGCGTACCATGATCCTGGTTGTTACTTGTCAAAGGTTGTTGCTTTCTTTTGTGTGGCATTTGTGCTACTGGCCCTTGCAGAGGAATGAAAAGTGTATGTTCTGTCTCTTGTGGAAGTGCATCTTTATAAAGACCCAGTTTCCTCATAAGAGCACAGCAAATTGTGTTAGGCAGCTTTTCACTGAAAACCCCTGCTTATTAGCCGTCAAGGTTAACAGGTGAATGAGAAGACTCATTTATTCTTCAGGGCAAAACAGAACATTTTTAGTGACAGAAGCTTGGAAACACTTGCAAGAAAAGGAAAAGGCCTTCATAATAAC
>WEKW01009597.1:15397-28242 GCA_013389905.1 Sula dactylatra
GGTTATTTAATAACATCTGGAGAGGCAATTTCAACTGTCTTCAAGATAAAAATTAGATAAAAATCTTGGAACATACCATTTGTGTACTAGGAAGACATGGAAATATTGCTGTGTATGAAGCAGGAAAATAAATAACAACCCCATGTATTAATTTTATTAGATGGTGTGTAACACTCCTTTTCCTATGAAATTCCTTTTTTTCTAGCTTATGTCAGTCATTCCTGACAAGTAACCTCTTTAGAATATGTTGTCCCTTGCAACAGGAGAGGACAATTTAAAGCAATTAAGGTATTTTTGACAACAACCAAAGTTCTGTCATCTAGTAGTAGAAATCCTAAGTTAAAAACATTCGTGGTGCAATAGACCTCCAGAGCTTTCCACTGGGCACATACAGGAGCTTTGGACAGATGTCCTTCTTGATTCTGGTCAGGGAAGATATGAAGTGTGTTAAAATGACATGCTCATGTCATCAGTCTTTAAATATAAACAGATATCCCCCCAGCCTCTCCCTCAGGGCTGAATAGATTGTCAACTGAGAGAAAGAAGTATATAAGAGCACATTCTTGACTTATTATGGATGTCTCTTCCAGGATGAGATGAATTACACCCAAGGATGAAGGGCACCTCAATGACTAGTATGAACATTTACCTTGTAGACATTCTCATTATGGCCAATGAATCCAACCCACAGACTTATATTTTCTCAGAAGCAAATTGGAACCGAGAGAAGGCAATCTGGAGTTCATTGATCAGCTTAGGTCCATCTTCAGAGAAACAGATAGCCTAAGCAACAGACATTTGCCCAAATAGGCTATGTATGCAACCAGCTGTCACGGAATAAGCCTGATCAGTCTTTTTGCTTGATGTGGTACCTTGAGCAAAAGTCCAAATTAGACTAAAAGGCAAAATGAGATGACAAATTATTTCTTCTCAGTTTTTGTCGTACTCATATAAAGGCTAGCTGGGTGGTCCTAAACACAGGCCCCAAGCATTGTCCCAGACTGGAGAAAATTAATCCTTTTTAGTTGAGGAGTCTGCTAGCTGGCATGTGAGCTTGGAGGAGTCCAGGAAGGTTGGTCAGTTTGCCTTTAAGCTTGGCTTTTGTCTTGTAATCAGTAGGAAGATTCCAGGACACCTCAGTTTGTTCAGACCAGCAACATCAGGGAAAATGTAGTTGGAATCATTCAAATCACATTTGGGTTTTACTCTTTTGAGCCTTTAATACTTTATTTACAATAAAATAATTCATTTCAGTTGTTGGGCTTAGGGATCAAGGGACCAAACTGAGTTTCCTTGTCTTGCAGCTGAGGGACTGTACTCATATCTGCTTACTTTTTAGTACTTATTATAAACTATATAAATTATGAATACTAAAACTACATATTAGAGGTGTATTCAATACATTAGTGAATTGGTAGATGAAGTATCTTACAGATAACATTCCATGCAGTGAAAGGAAGAAAGAAACTTCTGCACAACAGCAACTGTGAGTGTTTCCCAGGTCTAGTATTGCCAGATGAACAACAGTTAGAAATACTACCTGAACTTAATGGTCTTGAATGACTATATCCTTTACCCAGCTGTGACTAAACATACATACCTAGCAGACTGAATTACAGTCAATTAATTTACATAGAAACAACAATAATGTTCTGTATTCTGATGTTGGAATTTCCTTTGCATCAAGTCACTCTAACTTATCTGATTATTTAGCTGACCAGAGACCTAAACCATCTGGACTCAATTAACAATGTCATTCCTGCTAAAGAGTGAGCTTGTGTTATTTGTAGGAATATTCATAAGGTTCTGGTTAGTTTGAAGAAATGTTGTGCTGATTTAGCTAATCATTCATGGGAAAGGAAGAGCTGGCACTCGGTACCTAATATGGCTGCTCACACACATCACCCTTCTTTGCTGCTATGGAAAGTATTTTGAAGCAAAATAGTATTTTTAAACACCTCTTAACTGCTAACCCTTTGCTGGGATACTGCAAAACATGTATTAGTTGTCTGCTCACAAAGGACAACCTCAGTGAGAGTAATTTCATTTAACTTCAGATACGTGCAAGGTATAGATTTACATCCAAACTCATCATCCTTGGTTCCTTCTGCAGGCAATGAAAAGAATGAGTCATGTCTAGGACAGGATTAACCTCAGCATAGACATCCACAAGGTTATTCCTATCAAACTGTAAAAGTGTTGATTTTTCTTCATTGAAGGTGTTTGAAATAAGCCTGACTAGTCTGAGCACAGATCCTAACACTATAGATGTCTAAAGCGAAGTAGAAGGAGTCCAGGCAAGTCCTCGGTGTTCTTTGCAAATCTGAAATGCCTATCACCTGCCATTTCGTTTTGCAATGATTTTAGTGTTTAAATTCAGACCACGGCATAGCTTTTCAGAAAGTTGACAGACTCACAGGAAATATACAAAAGATGGAATATTTTAATGGGTAACAGGAAGGAAAAGGAGTCATGAAAAAGGAGAAATTACAAATAATGTAAATTACACTCTAGGTTACATACTGCACCTCTGGCTGATGTTCTAATAGTATATACACAAATAACATCCTGGTGCTTTTGCCACACTGCTCTGTCCCGCATCCATCATCATCCCCGTTACTACAGCAGAGCAGAATACTCTCTCCTTTCTGCCTCTTGATTCCTGGCAGTCAGTGCTCCGCAGTGACAGGTGCAAAGCTCCGCCTCGCAAAATGTCATGCTATTTGTCATGTTATTTTTGCTCTGATACTTTTTAGGGGCTTAAATTTTCCTGTGGCTACCCATCTGAGGCAGAAGTATCCATCTTACAGGCCAGTTCTTTTTAGATTTCCTTCTCTGCCTCATTGATCTTTCAAATCAAATATACAGAAAATTCATGTTAAATAAAAAATTTCAACATTTGCTTTTCAACAGTAGTTACTATATATACCAGCAATGCTCAGTAGTGAAATTTCAATTTTTATTTCCAGTCAGGAACAAGAAAGATTTCAGACTCAAAAATGTGTATGAAAATCATGATTCTTTTTCATTCATGCCTTTTTTTATTTTTTGCCTTAAAATCCAGTTTTCTTCAATTTTCCTATTCACAGTATCAAAGACTGATGATATTCTTTCCCTTCCTTTTCCAGATATTCTGGACATTTTCATCTCTTTTTGACACTTTGCATTGTTCAGGAAAATAAATCACTGTATTTCTCATAACGATTCTGCTCAAGAACATTTCCTCAGGGAAGTTTAACAAAGTTCCTCTTCTTCCCATAGGCAGCAGTGTGCATGTACTGCTCTGAGGAATGAACTCTGTTCTCACAGCAAATCAGCCCAAGATGTGTCTCAGTAGTGTCCTAGCAATGTCCAGTTTGCTAACTGCTCGTTATTATTCTGTTCCTTAGAGTTTATCCTATCAATAAAGGCAAAACTTTCCAGGGGCCTTTCTGAGCACTGATGAACTAGCATCCAGCGTAAGGTAATCTACACTATTTTGCCATGTAACTGCGCCCAGTGGGGGCCTTCGCTTTGTGGACTTTTCTTTCTGTTGTAACTAAAATTTTGAACCCTCTTTTTTTAATGTGTTTGAATTATTTTAGGTATGGCAGCTTTCCATGATACCATTTATATGTAATGTTATCAAGAGTACTTCACATTTTCCATTTATATCACATTAAGTGAATTGAAGTTAAACATTCAAATTGATTAAAGTGTGACATGTATTCCTGTGCTGGCACAATCACATAGTCTAAAACATAGATTTCTGTCACAAAACAAGATACAATGTCTGAGCAAATTCAGATATACCCTTTACATACTTATCTGAATAAAGGCTGTGTCAGTGCCAAGTTTGCGGAGCTGCTATATCTGTTATAACCAGCGAGAATTAAAAAATATGTAGTGCAAGAGAAATGCACCATTTACCAGGTAATCAATTCATCAGTTAACTTATTCCATATTTCTTAGTGATTTTTTATGCTGAAAAACTCAAGTCATGCTGAGATGCAGAAGCTGACAATTGTCTTATAACAGCCTGTACAGGAGCACCTTCCAGTAATTCAGAGCTCACTCCTCGAGGATTGCATGGGGCTAAAGGACTGCAATGCAGTAACTTCCATGCAGGGTGATTAGTGATCACTCCCTATTTCTCCAGCAGCAGTGTAAGGAGACAAAGTGGGAGAGCAGCTGTTAGTTCCTGTGTTTGATAAATAATTGAAAGCTTCCCTTTGCCTACATTATCACTCTACTCACGCTAAGATTATTGCAGCCTTTCTAAGGATCTCCTGACTTCAGATGAGGATCTTAAAGGAAAGCCAGCACAGGTAACTAAATAAGCCAGCCCTTTCTTTGAAAGGGATATAATTTTCAATGAAAAATCAGAACATAACATTTGCTGTTGTTGAATCTCCCTGGAGAATATATTTCTGCCTGACATGCTCATTTTGTCATTCTGAATTCTAAGCATTATAATTATTTTTATAAACATAAACATATTTTATTGTTTAATTCATGTTTGATGGGGCAAAAGAGAAAAGGTTCATGAGTATTTACTTTCAAATAGCTAAGGGGAATATGTAAGAATTGGCTGTGCTAATTGCTGTGTCTTCATAAACAGTTCACATCCATTTACAAAATAAATGCGTAGTTGTGGATTACCAGCGGACTCTGAGGTTTCATGCCTAGTTAAGCCAAGATAGAAAAGGCTTACCAGTGGCATTGGACTAAGGTCACCTCCTATGTAGGCTCCAGACTCCCACTGCACCCTGTTCATATCTGCTGCATGTTGCTTCAGGCTCTTCTCTTTGTCCTCGTCCTTGCAGGCAGGGGTTTGGTTACTACACAGCAACACTCCTGTTAACGTTTCTATATTGCATTAATCTCCCTGTGCTGCTCATTCATGTTGACATGGTACTTCTACACATTAATTCACACAGCGGAGCTGGGAAGGTTTGAAGCATGAATATCAGCCTTCAGCAAATCTTCATTTAGCATTGTGACTCCTGAGGAACTAAGGTTCAGGCATTAGGTCTTCAGCCTTTATATCTAATATTAAATGGGTTCATAATTCAAAATCTAAGTTTGTGGACTCCATTTTATTAGCAGAAAGCACATCTGGACACAATATTGTCCAAACAAAGTTTCTAGACCCACAGCCTACACTTGCTTTCAGGCTGCTAGCCCGTGAAGAAGAGTTTTGTGACTAAATATAAACTGAAATTCATTTCTTGACAAAACTGATTGGTGTCCAGGGAGACTTCTGGGTTTGTTTATTTCACTTACTTACACTGTCTTTTTTTATTTACCAGTCACCACATGTCTTAAATCAGAATTTCCATTAAAATTCCTTTGAGATGTGACTACAAATATGTAAGCAAGTTGAAGATGGATAAAATTGTGGAGTTTTGTTTGTGACTTTGTTGGATACTATAGCTAGCTCCTTTAAAATTCTTACACCCATATTTCAGATCTAAATACTGGTTATTTTTTTTCCTTAGTATTTGGGAGTTGACTTGAAAAATTTAGAGAGTCTGCTTTCCAGAATATGGAAGCTATCTGCTTTAAAAATTAAGCTTATTACAGCTGGGCATCACATTCATTTTAATGCTTAAATATTTTGTCCCACTTATCAACAAGGCAAATTGAATCTAATTTTGCATCTTCCCATATTTACTATAAATACACTTGCTTGCTGAGAAACATCCTGTGAGAACAAAGCAACAGCAAGTTCCCTGCTTGAGAGCTCAGAAGCTTAGACCAATTGCAAAGTCTGTTTTCCTGAAAGAAAGTTTAGCCCAGGAAAACATAGCAGTTTGCCCCAGGCTTAACTAACTAGAAGAATCAAATCTCCTGCCAGACATCTTAGCTATGGGTTAAAGCTGTTTTACTGTAAATTGCAGATATCTATATTTATTAGCTCCAATGATGCACTGAGATTCTTGCAAAGAGGTCAGTGGCACATAGGTGAAACCCATACTGAGTACAATGGGAGAGAAAGATTTTATATAATTGTGCTGGAGATTTAAAAATTTAACCAACATGCTGTGTTGTGGGATGGAGAATGTCCCTAGGAAAATTCAGAAGTTTCCATACACTTCTCTGGTTCAGTTCCTTATCCTCCCACATTTCTCTTTCCTTCCTCATTTCCGTCACAGCTGCACTTTAAATATTCTGGGCCTGATTCTGCTTTCCCGTGCCCCAGTTTTAGTGCATTCCATTGGGGTTAGAGCTTGTTTTGTTTCTTTACTTCAGGTAGTAGCAATTTTATACCCAGGGACAGGAAGATAGAATTTGAGAGAGTGACATAGAGTTTGGGAATGATGCTCTGAGAGAAAAAATAGAATGAAGACTATTTCTTCACATGTGCCAGGTCAATAAACTATGGAGAAATATTTTGTCTAATTCCTTGTCCGAAGACCAAAGCGTCTGCATACAGAAGTTTTTTCAAGTTGTGCAGTGTCTATGGACTAGACATCACATAGAAAACAGTGCTTACTGATCTGGAAGAATTTTTCTCCAGATACACTACTCAGATATCACACTGGTGGGTGTTGCAGGAAAGCGTAAAGCGAGTTACAACAATTTCAACCCAAGAATTAACCCAGTATCTATGGTATCCTGAAGCATTTGTAAGAAATTTCCTTTCCATTTTGAGTGACTACTGTCCTAAATCATCTCAAAGAAATAGAATGGATTAGCATTTGGAAGACACTTATATCTATGGCTTTCAGCAGTTAGGTCTACAGGTCTAGCATTTCTAATAAATAATGAATCACAACCTGCACATACATAATGTAAACAAAACTCATGCACTTCATGTATACCAGATCTGGCCCAAATAGCCTGAGTTACCTGCTGTGAAGAAGATGAAATAAACTTTAAAAATGTGGCTGTTCTAACTATTGACTATTATTGTATGTGTTGCAAGAATTCTTGTGATGTAAGTTTCCATTTTCTATTTATGACCCTACCTACCAGTTTCTGTCTTATTTGGGTGAAGGGACTGGTAAGCAGTCCAGAACCATTTTAACTGTTTCATATTAAAAGGGAGGATAGGAAAAAGATAGACATCTTCAATAATTTCAACTATGTTATCTAAGTGAGAACAAAAATAATGAGAAAATTTCAGCTTGTACCTTGAAGCAGATTCAGGATTTATGGTATCTTGCAGAGAAAATGATCAAAACTCCTCTAAAACCTCATTGTTCAGTTGACAGCAAAAAAAAAAAGGCTAGGTTTGCCAGGTTTTTAGAATTTTGTCTGTAATCCATAAAGAAATGTTGAACCCAGATGAAGTTGAACTGGATTTTTGTTTCTCTCAGTTCCTTTTGTGCCAATGGGCAGACAAGGTGAAAGGAACTCATCAAGAGCTGCAGAGGATCAGCATTCCCTTCTCCACAGCCCTCTGTCCTTGCACAGACAGTGATTGCTTTCATGGGGAAGTGCTGGCAGCATTTAGTAGATCAGGTAGGAAGCTGCACCTGGGACATCCTCAAATCTTGAGCTGTCTGGAAGAGTCATTTAATGTATCACATAAGGTGTCATACATTGTTTTTTCAGGCTGCCATATGTTGCTTTTTCTTCTACTAAACCAGTAACTAGCTGAGATCCGAAAGCACTTTCATTTCGTAAGTGTGACCTTCCTGCCAGAGATCATTGACAGCAAGGTCTGGATTCAAACAATTTACAATCCCCTTAAAATGGACAACCATCATTATCTCAAGCACTGAAAACCATTATCTGCTTTCCCAAGGCACCCTTAACAGACAGTTTTCCCTCTCTCACAAGCACTGAATATGCACAAAAATCAAAGAATACCTTAATGAGGAAAGAAGCACATGCACTATCTACTTGAGAAAACACAACCGTTATATACTTAGCGATTTTAATAGATGTTTTCCAGATCAGCTCTCTGTCTGGTGTGATAACCCAAGAGCTAAGAACCACTTTGTTACATTACTTCACTTTTCTTCATCTGGCAAGCCTTGCTAACATTTTGGTGTCAGTACAAAATCCCATCTCCAAGGGCACGGGCCAGGTCGGCCAATTGTCAGTGTCTAAGTGAGTACCTGTTGTTCCCATACTGTGATTCCCATGGGAGTGGGTAACCACTGGGATCATGCAGCCCTGCAGGGTATCCTGGCAAAAAGCCACCTGTGCTAACTCAGTCACGTTTCTACAGTGGAGGCTGTAGCATTTCTTTCCCTTGAGAAAGATCTGTACCTGAAGAAGGAACCCCTATTTCCCTTTACATTCTTGCAGTGCCACTTACCAGTGACTTTTAAAACTACACACTGCAAAGATTTTTGAAGCAGCATCCAGGTCTTCATCCATCAGTGAACAGAAGAGCTCATGGTCACAGGGATCACTTCACGGGTGTTATCTATCCAGGCAAGAGACCTGGAGCCTCTGTCCAGATGTAGGCATGGATAAACATACTGTGTAGATAAAACCAGCAGATTTCCTGCTGATCACCAAAAGATGGGAGCAGAGAGCTCCTTCCTCTGCAGAGCCCTAAGACACAGTGTTTACATAACATCCTTAATCATTTTTTTCTAATGTGTCACACAGAAGTTTTACAGTGCTGCTTGTCTCAAAGCTTCTTCCTTTCACGGTAAGAAAAGGGGCTGCTCTTGAGTCTAATCCAAGTTATTGTCCCAACTAAAGACAGATTATGTTGCTGCATTGAGCAGAGCTCTGTTTATAGCATAGTTTTTATACTTTTTGTATTTTAAAGGTAGATACAGGTCTGGTCTCATCTCTTCAGGCATTCCAAAAGACCAATAGCTTATATTTAATGAAAAGAAGGGCTTGGGGTTTTTTTTGTTGCTGTTACATTTGAGGTACCTTTAGATTATATAATATGTACAGAGTTTGTATATTGTGTATGTACTGTATATAAAATGCAGGCTCAGTCAAGATGAGAAGGGCACTGAATGAAAAGCACATACTAAAAAATTGCTAAATTATGACAAACAACTTGATTTTGAGTAGTATATGAAGTATATCGCAGATCTTGTTCCTAAACTAAATCAACAGGACCTTAAAAAGTTTTCTGTTTGGCCCTCTCTTTCTCAGGTTATTCAAGGAAAATACACATTGAATGAAGTGCCACTGACTCAATGTAGAAAGCATAAAAAGCCAAAAATAACGTTAGCAGGAAATCCTCCTACTACACACACAACATTTTATACTGCCAGGCTTCTCTGTGTTCTTTTACATCCTGGAGATCTTAGCACAAATTATTGTTTTACAGTTGACAGCTGTTAACATTCATACTGTCCAGTCCACTCTAAAGAACTTCATTTGAGATTGAATTATATGAAATCATTCCCCAATTAACAAGTGACTTCTGATGATTCCTTATAAAGGCAGGAGATACTGAATATATTTTCACTATATCCACAAATCATATGCCAGAGTCAGACAACTTTAGGACTGCAGAGAAACCAAGAAATTTCTTCAGACAATGTGAAATTGCAGTTGCACAAAGACACAATTGCAGTTGCACAAAAACAAGAAAAACACTCATTCTAGATCAGGGCTGAGGGCGTTCTTTAGCATTGGCAGAAGGGCAGTCTGAAAAGAGGATATCCACATGCAAACAAGGATAAATGATACCTTTTGTCTGCAAAGGTTCATCCCACCATTAAATCTTGTCTAGAATTAAGTTGAAAGAAGATAATACCTGGAATTAGCTTTGAAAACAAGCATGTATTAAGTTATTTATTTTTAATTACATATTAAATGTCACTTTGGCAAGTTAAAAGTAGTAATACTAATTGAAAAAAATATAATTTTAGTGAAAGGAAGGGAGTGAGCATGCACATTAGAACTCCTATAAAGCCACACAACTTTAACAATTCTATCACATTTCTGCTCTTTAGGTTTCTTTCCAGGTTAATTTCTAATTATTCAGACAGAGGCTGCTACTCATAATTTCTTACTCATTTTATAAGGGTATGACAAGATAGTTGAAAATGCTCCGCAGGCTGAAGGGCAGGACTGAAGATAGTCAGTTTTATACACCCAGCTTGTCTGACTAAGTTGAAAAGCCATGATGCCTTGAGCTGTGTGTCCTTTGAGCAAGACTGAGACCAAGACTACTTCACATGCTCTCTGGCTGGAACAGCACTAGCTGACGGCAACCAGCTGGAAAGCAGAGAAGGCCCTGGCGGTCCTGGTGATATGAAGTTGACCATAAGCTAGCAAAGGGCCATCACAGCAAAGGCCATCAACCTCCTGGGCTGCTTTAAGCAGAGTGTTGCCAGCAGGTTGAAGAAGGTGATCCTTCCCCTCTGCTCAGCACTGGTGAGACCCATCTGGACTGTTGGGTACAGCTCTGAGCGCCCTAGGGCAAGACAGACATGGACATGCTGGAGCAAATCCAGCAAAGGGCCATGAAGATGGTAAGCATCTGACATATGAAGAAAGGCTGAATAAGCTGGGACTGTTCAGCCTAGAAAAGAGGAGGCTCAGGACAACCTTACCAATGTATACAAAAACCTTCTTATTCCTACTTGAAACTTCTTCTTGCTTCTTGAAATGTAAGTTATATCACCAGTATAATTTTCACATCAATAAATCACTTCCAAATGATCCTAATAGCATTATGTAGTGGCAGGAGTTTTGAAGGAACTAAGGGAATCTGATTTACACATCACCCTCATGCTTTTGGTCAAAGGCCATGAGTATTTTAATCTGTTCACATAGCACCCCTACATATCAAGCTATTTCTGACGAAGCAGTATAATGCAATTCTAAATATATATTCACAGATAGAAAGGCCAGCAAGTTAGAGCCAGATCTCTATTCTGGGCTTCGTATTATGTTGCCCATATACATAACTTGCTAATGCTGTTTTGTGCATATAATTCCTACACTTTAAGAGTTTTTACTTTTAAGAAGTTATTTTGCTATCAAGAAATGCACCAAACATCAGGTATGAAAATAACCCATACTAACAACTGAGCAAAAAAGTCCTTGAGCGATAAAATAGGTCATAAATAGAAAACACATTTCAGGAAGCATCTTGACAATACTGATAAAACTGCTTGGAAGAATCACACATCAGGTTCCTTTTACAGACATCCTTCATACCAATTTTACTGTCTCTACCCCAGAGAGCAGGCTAAGTATAGGTATCACTAACATATATGAAACCAGACGGCAGCCAGTATTCTTGCATAGCTTCCAGCTCAGCTGTCATCCCAACTGATTCTCAGTGGGCTCAAATATAATCCATTGAAGATGTCATTCCCACAGGAAGCTGAGGATCAGTTCACACAGCACTTTGTGTTTGTTTGCATATGTGTATTCACTGTAGTTAATGTCATTTTACTGACTGCACTTAAAAATTGCCCTCCCCCCTGCACCATGTGAACTGACATTATCCCTCAAACCATGAGACTGTTTCTGAAAAATTATACATGAATCAAGCCACAGAATGTCTCCCACGTTCATGAGAACTACTGGTTTCAGAAAAAAAACCACCTAAATAGCTCCACATCCTACTTTATCTGCATTACTCCTAATAGAAATAACGGATTGGTTACCTTTCTGAGCTTATGGTTCAGAATGATTGCAAAGTGACGGTAAGTAAATCCTTTAAGTCTCAGACAGATACCAGTGTTTTCCTACAGGATGCTATGTCATATCATCTTCCCAGGATAAATTTTGAAAAAACTGAAACTGTTCTGACTCAAACAAAATTACTGTAAGGATAAACGTGCAAATGAAAACAGCAAAAAGCAGGACTAAATAATGGCATTCTTTTCTATTAATGAAAATGTTACAGCATCTCCCACCATATGAAAAAATGTTTCTACGACAATCAAAAATCTTAATTTAAGAGTCAGTTCATTTATAAATAGAATTAGAGGATATGCATGTTATGCCATTGAGCTGTGAGTGGTAAAGAACTGCTACAAAATCATCTTAAGCTTATTCTTCCAAATCAGTTCAAACTCACTTCCCATAAGCATTGCCTACCAGGCTCTTTTCTGCTCCAAATTCTATGAATTAATAAAAATTTATCCTCCTCTGAGAAAAAAGAAGATAGCAAAATTCTGCATTTAGTACGATGGACTATGCTAAAGAAACAGGGATATGTTCATGTCTGTATATACATGTGTGTCTTTATGGAGGGCAAAAGCAAAAGGGAGCTAAATTGAAAAAAAGTAACTGCTGAGACAGGTGAAACAGCTAAAATAAATCTTAAAGAATTGTGTAATCTTAATAGAGCAAAGTCCAAATAAGAATTTGTAGTATATGCTATCTGTTTCTGACTGGCTGTGGAAAGACTAGATATAGTTTCAAGAAAAATCTTACTACAACACCTTTTAGCCAGCTGAATCTATTGAAGTAAATGGTGGCACATCAATTTTTGAGAGAAAGGTTGCAAGAGAATGAGGAAAAAACATTTTTTAGAGAAAGCTCTCTAATAAGGAGTAGTTCCACAGCACAAAATGCAAAAATTACCTTTATTTGACACCTAGAGCAAAGGAAGGGAAAAAAAATACTAGAGAAGGTGGCAAATTTCTATACTGGAAACAAACTTCTGTCCACAAAGAGTAGGTAATAATCATTATGTGATAACCTGTGAAGTCCCACCACTGACTGGAAACTCATGTTGTAAGAATATGTGGAGGATAAACATGCATTCCATAAAGCTGAATGACTTATAGAAATAAGAAAAACAGAAATCCAAATGTTGCCAGCTAGAATAATAAACATTCAAAAATAACCATCTTGTGTGTATTCTTAACCATAGGAAACTTTCTGTTTCATAGTGTCTTAGTCATATTTTAATGTCTTGTGTACCCTAGAATAAAAGTATAGCATCTTACATGCCACTGCTTCCA
>WEKW01009598.1:0-10608 GCA_013389905.1 Sula dactylatra
CTCCCCAGTTACCTTTCATCAGGCTTTTCAAATCTTTACAGACTTACATCCCTCATCACAGCCTAAAATCTTTTAATATAGATTTTAGGTGACAGCTACATATTATGGATTGGAATAAAAACCACCACAAGTAAAGAAATATGTACTCTTCCTTGCAGTCCTCCTAATGAGGCCTCAAAATGAAACTGCAGTGAAGCACATAGTATATAATTACACACACACAAAAAAATTATGTTAAAAGAACATGAAGTTTGCCAACTCAAGCCCTGATGAGCAAGGAGATGCTAGAATTCAAGTTGTCTGTTAACTCTGTAGCTTCATGCTCATCTGTTATTATATGTGAGGTAGTCACATCATCAGTTTTAAGTTCTTAGCTAAGCAAAATTCCTACAACCCCTAACAGAACCACTTGAAAATGATTTGAGCTATTACTGCAAAACATTTTGTAATGACAACCTGACATCCATAATTTTGGAGGTTAAAAAAAAGCAAGAGAGCAAAAGGCAAGAAGGGCCACTTAGATTAGCTCTACTCAGTGCCATGCAGTAGGCTCGTTTGCAGTCGAGTGTATTGGATATGCTACTGGAGCATGTCACTCCACATCATTACATTATAAAGAAGTCTAGTACATGTACTTTGAGATGGCTCTATGATGAAAGCTAACACACAAAAAATGGGGACAACTAAGAGATTTGTTTCAAAAAAGCATTCTTGACCAACACTCTAAGGTAGATACAACCTTAGATGTTACTTTTCATATAAGTTACAAATCTCCATCTTCACTTACTACAGAATTAATTCAGAATCCTCACTTCAGCAGCTATGTGTGTGTATTTTGCAGTATTAATACAATTTTAAATCACTTGATTATGCACTGTCAGGCCCATGCTTTGCTTGTTGTATGGGATGGATCTAGGACACATGAAGATGAAAGCCCCCTTCCTGTATAGGCTGCAAAATACAAAAAAAGGAGGATCACATAATTAAAGAGACTGAATACTATCCTGGAGTGTTAGCTCTTATCCTTGGCTCTGCCAATTTCTACTCAGTGTAAATCAAAAGCCTTAGCGTACAGTCATTTCACTGTACATTTTTCATTTCCTACTACCTGACTTTATGCTCTAGGGTTTGATTTGCAGAACTGCTGAACAGCTACAACTTCAGCCAAGACCTATGACAGCAGTATTTTGAGCAGGTATACTTTGACAGAAAACCATTCCCTCCCCATAAAAGAGAAAACAGAGAATGCAAAATATATGGATATTTGAATCACTAATTCTGTTTCTTGGAACTGTGTGGTCATATGGAGGAGGCAATCATATTCCTTTACCTAACAGTTACTGATGAAAAATAAACCAATCATTGTTTTCAAATAGCCAAACACAGCAATTACTGATCATTTCCTCATAGAACATTCCTGTACTGGTGAAGGAGTCTTTCTATAAGGCACTTTTCAACAGTGTGCAATAAAAAAGGCACAGGTTACTCCATGAAAAGAAATTAAAACTATCAGACAGCTATTAAGTAAACAACGCACTGAATGAGGTAGCGATCCTGCAGAAGAAAACAGCATATTATAGTATCTACTGCACAATATTAAATTGTATAGATTTAATTGGATGAAATTAAGGTTTTAGAAATAAGCCCAGTTTTCCCGTGTTTAGAGTGAGTGCACAAATCCCTACCTAAGCTCAAGTAAGTTTTTACTCTAGATGGTTGGCTTCCATCGAATTCAACATAATAGCAGCCACTGAATGCCTCAGGTCTTAACAAGATTTAAGGAACATAAGTCAGAGCAGAGGACATGGAGTCTAAGTTTCCCAACTCCCCTCCTCTCCAGTCCCAGAAGGAATGGCTTTAGTGTTTGGTCACAATGAATTAAGACAAGGTCATGCAATCTGGAAAGAGATGTTCAAAGACAACAGCTACAAACAAATACATACATACATAAATTAAAAGCTTCAATTTCTTAGTCCTCAAAAACAAAGCAAGAGGATGACAACAGGGAGGAGAGGAAAAGTTATAATTCCAAATATTGACGAAGTTTTTCACTTATGCAGAAACATGCTGAAAGTGGAAAAAAAAAAAAAAAATCCATGCTGCAACCATGCCTTGCCATTACAAATAATTTGTATGCATGCCATTTAGTGATGGTCCAATAACCTTTCTGTTATTTCTGAAAAAATTTGTGTGAGCTGTTGCATCAATGTAAGGAACTGAATTCTACGTAAACGTGTACATTTTAACACAAAGCAATTTAAAGCTATTACTGGAAAGTAGAGTTCATGACTTAAAGGTACCATAGTCATTTGCATTGCTGCTTTAGAAAAATACTGAAAGGACTGAATTCTTCAACTCTTCTACAATTCAGAGTTCAGCTGAGGTACAGAAAATATGATTCAGACCATACTCCATTCTGCATGCACATACTTTCTTTTTCTTGTCACTCAACATACTAGGAAAGCAAGTCTCACATCTGAGGCACACAAGACAGAACCAAGCTTCAAAAGCAAGATGGTAACACTACATACAAAACCTGCCTTGCTATCCTCCCAAATACCCTGGCAGATATCAAGCAGGAGAGACAAAACTGCTCTTTGTTGCCAACTCCACCCCACCATGTGAAAGACAAGTGCAGACAAAGCTCCAATGTGAACAATTCTGCTAACTCCCTTCCAGCAGGGCTCCTCTGCAGCACGGAGCTCCTTCTCAAATCAGCGTCTTATTAGCTAAAGAGGCTGAAGCAACTGCAGCCTGCCTGGGCTATTATCTTTACTTTTGCTGCTTAATGAAACATTATAAGATGACATAAAGATAGTGCAGCTAAATAAACACATAAATAAAATTCAACCCCTGTCATGAGCAAGTACAGGCCACATTCAAGGCTTTCACCTTTAGTCTTATTCCAACAGCCATTTATAACATTGCCTAATATTAAAAAAGACAATCATGTTCCTTAAAATACACAGTTCATAACACATGGAAATTTATTCCATTTCAGAGTTCATTTTTCGCTACTCACTTCACACATTTTTCACCCCAAAGGGATGCCAGTTTAACATATGCAAACCTATCATTAACCTGGAAATTCCTCAATTTTCCTCTCTTTTATTGGTTGACCCGTTCCACCTGCCTGTGATTTTTTTCTCCATTTAGCTGAAACAGGTTTCCCCATAGCCACCATCTCAAACACACACATAGTTTTAAACACTTCCCCTGTAATGAGCAGCCGGAGCACCTCTTGTTGTTACAAGGACATTTTTAAACATAGCTATTACTATTAATATTTTAAGTAGCCATCTGGAATCTTCTTTGGAAGTGCTTCACAACTGGACAACTTCTTGGAAGATTTATCAAGACTGTTCTCTGGAGACAAGAAGGATACGTGTGTTTTAAAAGACCATGTACAATTATGGTTTTCTGAATTCACATCTTCATCATTTTCTTGCTGAAGCTTTACATACACACTGAAGATCTTATTATGTATTCCTAGTCGAGGCAAACTGCTAACAAAGTGTTTGAACTTCTGGAGGAAGGACAGACTGTGAACATTTTTGTGGTATTTTAAAATCTACAACAGTGGTCATGCAAAATTGATGAACCTCTTTATAGACCTTTTCATACAGTTGTAACAGGAAAACAGAGAAAACTGGTACAGTATCCCCCGGGCAAAGATCCCCTAATGAACCAAGAAAATCTCCAAATAATGGAGTTCCAGCTTTCCTCCAAATTCACTTGTGGAGATAAACAAATATGACATCGACCAGTAAAAAGTATCATTGACCAATCACAATGCTTTACTTATTGCCTGCAAACACAAAGGTGTTAAGACAATTAGTCTTCACTGTATAAATAAAAATTTTAGTTTATTTACTACCTCCTACTTTACTAAAATAAACTTTAATTCTGTGACATCATATTTCACAAGTAAAAATAATTCATAATTTCTCCTTCAATAAGTTTTAGCAAAAGTAACATTTCCTGATGGAGAAAGATTTCCAAAGCTTTTTTACTCATGAATCTAATTTGCAAGTAATCTGCAAAATTCAAAATATATTACAAAGAACAACTAATTAAAAAAAATGTTTCAACACTTTTTAAAATGCCATCTAAGTAGGATTAACTATGATGGAAATTTTGAAATCTTAAAAGAAAAAAAAAAAAAAAAAGTATCTATATGAAAGCATACCACATCTGTATGAAAACATACCTCATTTTAGCATAACTGGATCACTAGGGGATTTCCCTGCTGCTGTTAATAAAACCAACAGTTCAGATTTCTGATCCCATCAAACTGAATGGCCCTTTTGAGATGATGCAAATTACAATGAAACACACAAAAAAACCTTATCAGGAGTATTTTTATGAAATATGGAGAGCTCTGGATTGCACTAATAGTACTTTTTCCAGCTAGGGAGATTTTAGACACCTGCTGCTCACAAAGCCACAAAGAGAAAAGTTGCACTTTAACAAGTGACATTATGATCTTTAACTTAAGAGAAAAAAATATGCTAAGTAAAGTACAGACCCACACAAAAGCTTTTGGCCAGATGGTTTAAATTCTCATCTGTTTAAGAAATATTCACCCTTGCAGAAAGGAGACATTAAAACCCATCAAATTTCAGATTTGCTTAAAATTTGAAACTCAGAAACTTTTGAAATATCTAAACCAAAATAGCAAAATAAATTTTCTTCTTATGGAAGATATAAATACATATTTAGTAGAAGAACTATATTCTCAATATGTGCATGCATGCAGATGTACTTTGAAGAACATGCCTTAGACCCAATGGAGGTAGAGACATTTTCCAGAAGCCAGTGTAAAGCAGCAATTTCCTACTGACGCCTAGAATCAGAAACTTAAGAAGACCAAACTATTATTTGTGAATTCTTTGCACTTCTGTAATATTTATTCTAAAACTGAGAAGGGACAGCAGAACCAACAGTTTTGCCATACATTTTTCTGTGCCTGGACCAAGAGAGGGCTGATGCCACGACAACAGCAACACTGCACAGTGGCTCTTGATAAGCAGGTATCGTTCCTAAGCCAGTCAGTCATTTCAGCATTTTCTCTCCTGGGATGACATTCTCCTTACATTTAGTTCAGCCAAAAATAGAGTAGGGGTCTTTTTGGTTTTTGTTTGGGTGGGGTTTTTTTGTTTTGTTGTTAAAGAAAATATTTTTTTCTGCTGGCTTTAGATTCACACATACTAATTTGTCTCTAAGAGACAATGATGAAAATAGCTGATGAATGCACTGAAAGTATTTTGATTTTTTGTAAAGCAAAATTACTAATGGATGCACGTACAGCTACTCTTTAGCTGCTATTCACTTTCATATTTGCCTAGGCTTTTTGTCATGAAGGTAATGATTCCACATAAAGAAAACAGTTAGTATAAAAGTAAATATGTAAAAGAGTTTCTCACATGAATGCAGTTTCCAAACAAGCAATCTACTTTTCACTACTTAAATACTGAAACAGCTACAGTATTAAATGCTTCCAGGGCTACTGAACTCCTAGTAAATCCACCATAAATATGTTTTATTATGAGTTCATATAAAAGCCACTGCCATCTGATTTTAGTGACCTTTTTAAAATTTTGATTTTACAATGATTAAAGTTAAAAAGGGCAATGATCACAGCTACACAATTTAACCAAAGGCATTCACAACTCAAAGAGTAACCCCACAAAATTACAGAAAAACTATTCAAATATTTTTATTATAGTAGAAAATAAACCAAGGGTCCAGCTCTAAAAACATCTGCGCTATACTCACATTTCAGGATTGGGTCTACAACAACTATAGCCTTAATGAAGCAAAACACCTTTGTCTTAATCAATGTAACAGTCTAAATCGTTATGAATTCAGTCTTAGAAAACTCAAAACCTATAAGCTAGAGCACCTTATGTAAAAATCAAGTAAATTCAAGCTTGCAGTGAAACATTTCTGCTAATGAAAAAGCAAATGGTAACATCCAATAGCGAAATACAAACTGTTCAAACACGGAACAACCATACTCAAAAGAAAATACTATAACAAATTAAGTTTACAAAACAAAATAAAAAAAACCCCAGCCCTTTAAAAAACCCACAACATACTCCTTTCAAATAACCTTCAGGCTCTGTGCTACTAACTAGAGACCTAGTTGGTAGAAAGAACACTAAAAATTACATGATCTTTAATAAATGATCTCCATTTACCATGTCTACATTTATCCTCTCTTTGTTTCACTGAGCTTCCCATTGTCACACAATGAACAATACAAGAAGGTCTTGTAGGGCCCAGAATAAGCTCACAGACACATGGCTCCCTTGTAGTGTAATTCCACCTGTCTGCTGCATTCTTTTCACTTCTCAGGCCTCTCACTCCCATCCATCTCCTTTCACAAGGAAGAAATAAATCTTGCTCATCTGAATTTAATGAGACTGAAAAAGCAAAACTTGCCAATAGCAACATTAACTCTGTTTCAAAGCACATTCTTGGGGTGGGGCAAGAGGGTTGATCACTAGCTTAAGCTATTATTCGAGAACCATTAATAAACTCTGAGTAATGTAGCAAATTGAAGCTTAAATTTCACATTTTGCAAGTTTACAAATTTGTTTCCTCAATGTTCTATTAGAACAGCTTTCAAAATCATGCACCAATAAAAAATAAAAATTATTTTGAAACATACACATATTACTATGTTCAGATAAGTCAAGATGTCTTACAAATCAGAGATTAGTAAAGAACATCACCTACAGTAGCAATTTGNAAAAAAGTGAAGCACTTATTTACAGGCTGATCTAACAGCAACATCATGACCTAGCCCCAGCAAACTGAACCCACACTCCATGTCATGGTGAAACACAGCTACAAAAAAGCTGTTCTGGCTCATAACTGAAGGTATGCAGGTGCACCTCATCACACAGATGTTGCACCAAAATTGCAAAGGCTTGATCAAGATAACACCGTAGAAGAGAATCTCACAAACACTAAAATAGAGATAGAGTTAGAATTATAAAATTGCACCATTTCAGGATATTCAGAAACCCAGTAGCAGCATTTTGTACCAACTGTGGGTGGGGAGGCTTGTAACATGCTTCAGTTATTTTTGAGAACAGAAAATCTTCCCAAAAATCCTTCTATATTAGCAAGAACGGGCAGCTGCAATCTGCAAACACACTGAAGTTAGAAGGAGGTCTATTTTCCCAGCATGACCGTGCCATTTAAGAGACTAGGATGAACAAGAATTCAGGAATGAAACAAAAAACTGGATGAAAATGAAATACTGGCAACTCTGACATTAATGGCAAAGCTCCAACTGAGATTCAGAGAGCTGGAGGTTCACCCCAGGTATCTGTGTTTAGAACCTACAAGCAACAGCGTTCCTTAAACTGCCTTGTATACATTGAAAATGCATCTTTACCTTTTCCATTTAGAAGGACAAGCAGCTAGAACAAAATCTGCACAGGCCTCCTAAGGTTAATTTTAAAATACAACTGCATGCAGTGTAGGAGAAAGAAATTTAGGTCTGCAGGTGAAAGACCTGCACAATTAGAAGACCTGAACAGCCAGCACCACAGAATCATGCAGAACTGTGATGAGATAATATCATCTGGGTTTGTACCTACAGTGCACTCTATTAACCTTCATTTTTTCTTCTCGCTTTAAAATTCCAGTACATCTCCACTTGCATATATTAAGAGATATGTTTCTGATATTCTACACCTCATCAATGAGAGAAGGATGAAGAAACAGAGCCTCTGAAACAGAGCTTGTGTAGATGTAACCCTTTTTTTTCTGCTTTAGCATTTATTGGTGTGAACACCAATAAAGACACACAAGTTTCACATCTAAACTGCTAACTGTACACATTTACTGTGAGTAAGTGCAAATACCTAAGATCAACCTCAAATCAGACTTCTTAGGTTTTACCAACTGCACATTGTCATTAAACAAAACAGAAGAGGAAGCAAGTTATATATCATCCTGTTTTAGCTGTAGAAGGAAAGTGAGAAACCTGTAAATACCTAACGCACAGGAATGACTGCACAGCACACAGAAAACACACAGAAAATCAGGCAATGTATTTATTTAGGGTGAAATAAGCCCTTTCTAGATAAGTCATATAAAAATGGCAGGTACCTCTGCTGCACGGTTGGTTTGTTTTGAACAACATAAGAGAAAAGATGCTAGAACCCCGCTTGCCTCTCTTTGTGAAAAAAGTGCAAGGTGAAACATTCTGGAAGTCAGAATCCATCTCCCACCCAGGCATCAATAATGACCAGTCAGCACTGTTTCCTTCTCTTCTTATGGCTACTCAAGACTAATGAATTTTGCCTTGATCAGTTTCTCAACTTTCGTTATGACCCCCATCTCCTGGCTCATCAGTTTTCTTGCAGCCCAGTAAATTGGCAGCTGCTCAGTTCCTTCAGGGGAGAGAAGCAAGAGTCAATTGTAATAATGGGCTGCAATTACTCCTGTGTTGCAGGAACTGAGCTGCTGTTGCTGACTGCTGTCATTTTATCTGCCTTTGAACTTCTTTATGACCCCACGGCAAGGAATTACGGCCCTCGGCTGGAAAAAACATCACACCTCTCATCATCACACAGTGTCCTGCAGAGCCTCTGAAACAAGTGCCAGACGGGCTGATTGTGGAACAGGAAGCTGTACACAAAGCCATATTAATTACACTAATGCACCCACAATGCTTCAAGACCTTCTTTAAACCTCACTCAGTTATCTCTAACACAGCTCTGCATTCTGGACTTAACACTGTACACATGTATAAACATGGACTAATGCAGCACAGTAGATATAGACTCCTGTCTGCCTAGAGGCGGAGTATAGAAATCTGTACAATTTGAAAACATTGGATGGTACAAGACAGAGACAATAATTTTGCCATGATCAGAATGAAGTCATATAGCCAATAGACAGCAGTATTATTAATAGCCTAACTCACCTTAAAGAAATGGACAGGAGCTGCAATATTCAATTAAATATTACATATAAGAATCCCCAAAATGATTGGCAAAGACAGTAACTAAACCGTTTGTCTTCATGAGTAAAACACACTCGTCAGCCATTGCATTCTTTGGCTCAACATTTTTTTCGAAGCAACTTTTATTGGAAATACTGCAGAAGTAGAATCATAGAGTCATTTAGGTTGGAAAAGACCTTTAAGATCATCTGGTCCAACCATTAACCTAACACTGCCCAGTCCACCACTAACCCATGTCCCTAAGCAACACATCTACACCTCTTTTAAATACCTCCAGGGATGGTGACTCAACAGCTTCCCTGGGCAGCCTGTTCCAACTCCTGACAACCCTTTCGGTGAAGAAATTTTTCCCAAAACCCAATCTAAACCTCCCCTGGTGCAGCTTGAGGCCATTTCCTCTCATCCTAAAGTACAACACAAAGACCCCCAAAAGAAAAAAAAAAAAAAAAAAAAAAAAAAAAAAAAAAAAACACAACAAAAAACCCAACCAAATAAAAGTTGTTTGAAATGCTCAAAACATGTCACTAGGCATCACTTAAAAAACAAACAAGATTATTTCCAGCCTTTATTTCCTGCATCATTGCTTTCCATCTTCTCTGTTATTAAGCTGAGCATTTTCCTTCTCAACCACTGTCCAGGCCTGTTCACATGGTCCTCCAGCTGCCCCAGTGCCAATTGTTTTGGCAACCTTCCACCTTAAGTGAAGGTAACAAACCTTGATTTTTTGCTACAATTCAGTGCATGTAACATTTTTCAAATGTTTCTTTAGAAGTGTTAGATATCAATCAGTCACTCTGGTGGATCTCAGGGCAGGGGGTGGAGGGAGGGATGTCTCACCCACATGCTGAGATGGAAGTAACTTTTGAGTGAAGTTTTCTGGAAATGTCTGTAAGATATTGATTTTTAATGCATGTCTTTTAAAACGTGCCATTTCTAACAAGATATTATTTTGCATGCAAAATATTTAAGAGGGAGCATTTAATTTAATAACAATGGCATTGAAGTGTTTCACGAGGCAATAATTCAGTTTGAGTTGATTAAGTTCAAATTTGTTGGCCTAGCAATTTATTAACCAGGGACAGAAATTATTGCTGAGAAAGCACACTGGGGTATTGCCCACATTCTTACTATGCTGTAAATCATAAATTCCCTTCCTCTTGCTGTAAGGATGGTACCATTATTTAGAATAAAGTTTATAGATATAAGATAGCGGAGTAAAGAAAATAATGCTTTGTTATTATCTGAACGATGCTATACTGCTCCAAACAACATAAAGAAAGCAGCAGAAATGAAAAACAACTTATTTAAGGTCCAAAAAATTATAATGTCACTTAAGCTACAATGATATTAAAGTTCTCAGTATTTTAAGGATCATCTTTATAATGCTTATTTTAAACCATCCACTTTTCATAAATGATGAAATCTCAAATGGCCTAATAATTTTAGTAGTCCAATAGCAACGCCAACCTGCTGTCTCCCCACTGCCAGCAGAGATACTGTTCTCATTTTCAGTGCACATGTGCAGAAGACAACAGTTCCGGAGCAATTGTCCACTGTTTGATTAATTGTTTGCATTAAAAAAATAAAAAAGGGGGGGAGAGGGGGTGTGTGAAATTGCA
>WEKW01009599.1:3471-16602 GCA_013389905.1 Sula dactylatra
GTTGGTTTGGTTTTGTTTTTTGTAAAAACAGGAAAAGTTATACATTTATTCACTGTTTATTGCTTCTGACAAAATTAGAGGAAGTGAATCATTCAAGCTCTGAAGAAAGTTCTTACAGCCTTTGTGCAAAGGAAAAATACTAACTTGTCACCACACAAAGACATTTTAAATAATAAAATGAAACAACTTCACAAGCTACCATCTATCATTCAGCTTCAACTGACTGTAGAACATCTCAAAACTGCTTCTCAGCAAGGTACTTGTATCATATAATACTTACTTGACAAGCCAATATTTTAAATGTGAAAAAAAAAAAAAGCAAAGAAGGGACAGCATCCAAGCTTTGGTATCAAAATCCAAGTGTAAGACTGAAATTCTTATACTGAACAGTAGGTCACATGAGGAAGAGGATTCTTCCCAGCAGAATCACTACACAGGATCTCTCCAAAAGGGAGCCTTATGGTTACCTTTTTCCCCCCTTCCTCCCCACTCCTCAAGTTGTAGTTAGGGGAGGAAATACAGAGGGTAAGTTTTTGAAATGTAGGAAATTGAGTGTATTGCGGATTCCACAGAAGCTACAAAAATTTAATACATGTACAGTGGCCTTCAGTTACATTTCGGACATCTTATTCTTTACAACATGAAGGCTGAGACCACAACTGTGAAGTTTTGAAATGCAGTATATGAATTCAAACTAGGTAAGAGGAGCTATCTAATAAGCAAAGCCACATTCTCACCCCTGGTGTTCTTAAAAGTATCTTTTTTTCACGCTTCTCATTTACGTTGTGAACCTGCCAAAAGCACAGGCTTAGCCAAACAAAAGCATGTCACTGATAAAGACACGGGAATATTTATTACTTCTGAAATACGTAAAGCCACAATTATATGCTTCCAGGAAGAAACTAGAATAAAACACAACTCACCCTCGCAGCTTTCAACTGGACTAAGCCCTTTTCCTCTGTTTACAGTCCAACATGTCTTTGTCGGTACACCAAGGAAATCCATAACAGCCGTATATACACGGTACCAGCTGGCAAGGACCACCTAGGTGGAAAACGGGATTTGAAGTTTCTGGAAAGGAACTTTGAGATTAGCTCAATGCCCAAGGTAACCTCCCTGGACAACAGGCCCTCACCCAGCATTTTTTTTTAAACTCACAATTTCTCAACTACTTAGCATTTTTGACCATAATTGCCTAAAGGCATCCACCATAGATCATGTCTTCATTAATAGACTAAAATTATGCCTGCTTTAGAACAGAAATAATTTCATGCATCAAACTGCAGTATTTGACAAAATTATATATTTCAATATTGTCTGGAAGGCTCCCCATTTAACTATTTTTCTTTATCAGATACTAAAATCCCAGGTTTTGTTGACAGAGGACAGCCAAATTAAATCCATTAAAGCCAATTAATTTTTTTCTACCTGCAAGAATATCAATGGACCAAATCTTTAGGGTTTTTACTCAGATAAACTTCAACAGGCTAAATTTGAATGGGCTTCCAGATGCAACGTAAGACAGCATTTCCATTTTCCATGCAAAGGTCGTAATGTTCTTGTAACAACAACCAAATTAAATCTTAACACCCGACACAAACATCAGTATTTTACACACAGAAAAATAACAACTCATCCCACAGCAAAGTCACTGATTGACATTACCAAGCTACCCTGTCAGGATACAACTGACTTTATAGAGTTCATAAATGAGTAATGTGGCCATTCCAGTTGAGCTGCTTTGAAAGTTATAACCCAGGGAATCCCAGACTGAAAATGTTTCACCACTGCAGTGTTAGCCGTCTCAGCCCTGTGTCACAGAAAACATGTACAACAATACAGGATATTTCACTTATACACAGGAAAAAACTTTTACTTTGAGGGCGGTCGAACACTGGAACAGGTTGCCCAGAGGTGGAGATATTAAAAATGAAACCGGAGATGGCCCTGAGCAACCTGCTCTACTTCACCCTGCTTCGAGCAGTGCTGAGACTAGATGATCTTCAGACATCCAACTTCAACTGTTCTGCGATTCTGTAATTGATTAATTTTTAATACCTGAGCTCCAACCACCATGGCTCACTTTATCTGTGGCCTTTACACTCTCCCAATGTAAATCTTACATATTTAAAATTCAGCTACATCTTTCTAGACCAAAACTTCCCATCTCAGTATTGCGTCCTGCAAAGTACATTATCCTGAATTCCTGGAGGCTTTCTAAACATCTGTGCCCTGGCACTTTTGACTGTGCATGTGTGCACACATGAACCAGACACTTGCCCCCTCTCCAGATAGGCAACAACAGGACTGGGGAACCAAATCCAAATCTTTCCTCTGATCACCTGAATGTGATTTGTACACTGCCAACAGAATGCATATGGCCGCTTACAGTCATCTGTCTAGCAAGCCTGCACCACCAGCCCTGAAGCCTAAGCACATAAAACATTCTTGCTGAACCAATGCTGCACAAAAAAAAAAAAAAGTATTGATTTATCAACTTAACCTTTAAGCCACAAGTGCTTGTGTCTGCTGCAGATGATACCACACATGAATACTCCCTAAAAAGGTACTAGGTTAGGTACTTCACGCAAAACACAGAACATTTTTTACCAAAAGCTACTTTACACAAAATAGTTAACACAGGCATAAAAATGGAAGCAAAACAGTAGTACAAAATTGCTAGGTCAATTAGAGCACAATGGCATTTTTAGAATTTCTACTGTCCCATACCAAATGAGGCAGTAAATGCAAAACTTGGAAAACAAAAGCCTGGCTCTCAGAATCAGGAGATCTCTGTGGGCTGGGCTAGTCCTTTGCTGTAAAAGAACATGTAGAAAAGTCAATCCCTGTTACTAGTTACCTTTGAAACGCCAACTACACAATGCTCATCACTCCAACTCAAATTTTCATCATCACTGCCACACACAGAAATATCAACTGTTCTGTAACGATGAACAGCGAAGAAAGCAAACTTAACACATTATCTCTCCACCACAGAAATTAACACATTATCTCTCTGCCATTTTGCATCAGGGATCACAGATGAAAACAACGCAACTACTGGAACAACCTCACTATGCAGCAAATACCTGGAAAATCAATACTTTATTGGGACTATAATATTGTACAACTACAAAGACTGACTTGCTGCTTTTGACAGATTTTTTTACTGCTCAATGTTTCTAATTTACACAGATGATGTAGTGATTCCTATGGACTTACTTTACTTCCCCCCCCCCCCNTTTAACATCCTGTTTAGTAACTAGATTTCAAGGTTATTTTTGATGCAATTAATTTTGAAATCTGCTAAACAAAAATTCTATTAAAATTCAGCCTTAA
Source organism: Sula dactylatra (assembly GCA_013389905.1). NCBI lineage: Eukaryota > Metazoa > Chordata > Aves > Suliformes > Sulidae > Sula > Sula dactylatra. The sequence continues at coordinate 6,811 of WEKW01009599.1, forward strand.
TGCTACTATTGGGCCAAAAGAGCTGGAAAGATCCTAAAATACCAAACAGGAAATGAAACACTTTCAGAAAACATGACTGGATGCTGAGTATCAGAAGGAAAAATTTCACCGCCAACAAATAAATCCACAAGCATCTTCCCACCACCCAGCCCCATTACAATCATAAGTAAAATTAGATAAATTTGGAGAACATACTTTCAAATGTCAAGTTGCAGCTATTGACAGTTTTATAGATGTAGTTATATGGAAACCAGAGTATTCAAGAAATACACTTTAAAAAAAAAACCCAACTATTTACAGGAAGGCTAGACACCAAACAGTAAATGACTGAAAGGAGCAGAGGAGACTATTTGTCTGCTTTGCTTGCCCACACAGGCACAGAAATGAATGAATTCATACATTATAAACAAGTTCTGCTAAGATCCTAGAAAACTCTGAATGAACAGACAAGCCTACACATTTTCTACCTAACGTTATTACAGAATGTCAGCCACTATATCTGATTGCTATTGTTTTGATTTCATCATCCAATTTACTTAGTCATCTTTCATGGTGATACTGATGATTCTCTAAGAACAAGTTCATTTGACTGGTTACCTTTGATTTTTTGCAAGTCAGACAGTAGCTGAAGTCAATACATCTTTCTCAGCTAAATAAAATAACTTTATAGTATTCAAAAAAGGCACATGTTCCTAATGTTGCATTTCTAGAACTGAACTTTGGAGTTAAAAAAAGCCAAACCAAACCCCCAAAAAAAACACTAACCCACCCCCCCCAACCAAATCTAAAACCAATGAGAGGGTAACAAAAAGCACTTGTCTATAGCACGCATTTCTTCCAGAGCGAGGAAGTAAGAAGCAAATGAAACCACTACATGCAAGTTGTATGTATATATGCATGCCAAGAATCCTTACACATATAGCTCCTGAAAGCAGCTCTGCTCCGACAGAGCAGGAGAATGAGTATAAACGCTAGTACCCAACAATTACAGCCATTATTAGTCCTTGGTTCCCCAAAAAATAAGCTGTTGCTGACACATGGAGTTACAGAACTGTACATTAACCAAAAGAGTTTTCCCTTTGCAAAATGTTTGAGACACACTGGCAAAACCATAAGAGAAAACCAAACATTTCTGTACTTATAGACACGTTCCTTCTAGTGACAAAAAAGCAGAGTAGGAACGTAATCTAACCAGGTAACAAGGCTAACATCAAGTACGCATGAAAAACAGCAGTCAGTCTCCTACAGAGGAATTTCTTCTGCAACATGTAAGTATACTATTACCATTCATGGATTTTAGGGCCACAGTGAACTTTGACGATTTGTTAGTACATTGTCCTATACAAAATGCAAGCCAAAATAACCTCTCAGTATCTGCATCACTGCAGACATTATTGTCACATACTACTGATACTTTATATGTCATATTTCCTGAAGGACACAATGTCAGCAACCTACCTGCTTTCAGAGAAAAGAACAAAAGACAACAAGTAGTATAGAATTGGATTGCAACTTCAGGGCATGAAATACTAAGATCTAGAGAGTATTCACATTTGATTAGACATACCTAAGTCTGAGAACTGACCACAATATATGAAGTAACTTTCTCATTTTAAATTTTGAACTAAAATAAGGTGTTTAAGCATCACTTCATTAGTCACTGTATCTTTACAGCCACATTTTCCAGAGTAACATTTCTTACAAATCTGTAGTCAAATCTAAAGAAACCAAAGATTTATCAAAAGATATTATTTTTAAAACATAGCTCACCTCTGGGTAAAGATTGAACCTTTGTAAGGTGTTAATCACTAAAGGATATTCAGTTAGTCTGTCATTCATAATTGCCCATACTCCATTCCAAAACGATGGTGCCTCAATAATGATCTTGAAGTAGGAATAATAAAGACCCTACAGGAGAGCAGAATCATTATTTACAATAAAAGAGGTCACTTCTGCTTCATGCACTGCCATATATAAGCTTCATTTTTAAATCAAATTTTAAAATATAACAAATAGGACAAAATTATTCAAGATGACTATCCAGTTTTGCAAATCTCTTCTGTTAGTGCCACTGAAACAAGCAATGTGGGTTTCCTTCCACCTTGTTTCACAGCACATCTGGAAATCTCCCATCTGGGCTGGTAACTATGCACTAGCATAGGATTTCACAACTCACAAGTAGCCAAACGGTGTATACATATGCAAACATTTATCAATTTTAAAAAAGTATTTTTTAAAAAAAGCTGCAAAATAAGACTGTAATTGAAAGTAGACAACAAGGTTCTTGTAGTTTTGTATTTTAGGTGCTCTAGAATCATATCTTTAAATTATATTTTAAGTGAACTGTGAAGAGATACATTCATAGTGATCAACTGCCAGACACGTAAATGCTCTGCGTGTAAAAGTGTAATGCATGTTAGTTGCCAGGTAGCAATAAATTTACTTATCCAGAAGGTATTAAGAAATTCTGGAAAGCCCACAATCACAAGATTACAGACAGTTTTCCAATCATTGAATTTTTATTGAAATATAATCTAACCATTTCCGTGCGAAAAGCCATTTCTCTTTCTAGCGTTGACAGGTGAGAAAAGTGACGGTCATTTTCAAAAAGAGTTGTTATGTGACACCTGTTAAATAATAGTAATAATTAAAACTGAATAAAAGAGTTTTAAAACTAAGTCATATGTACCAAGGAACAGCTGGCAAAACATTCAATGAAGACCCAAAGTTTACTTACAAACTGCTGTTTTAATTTACTGATATAGTATACCAACATTCTCCTCTATTCAGACTACTTTAAATGGAAAAAATATGAATCTATACAACATTTATTGAATTGTATTATGGAATTAGTTACAACATTCTAATGCATTTTAACTCAAGTGCAGACACTTAAGGATCAAAAGTTTAATCCCATTAAAACTATCAAGTCTACATATTACGAAATAAAATTCAAGTATCTGACAAATGAAAAGAATCAGATTAAAAACTGGTGAAAATAACAGTGCGCATACAAGTAGTGTATGGTTTTTTTCCCACAAAAATCTTCCCTGACTTATATTTTAATGCTATTATCTGCCATTAGATTATATATATGTGCTTACCATCAAAAGTATATTTAAATAAAGGTGCAACTACAGGGGGGAAAAAAAAACATGCCAGGAAAAGTGCAAATTATTTTGGAGGCAAAACTTGCAATTTTCAAGAGGAGCTTCATCTCGAGAAAGGATGGAAAAAGAAACAAAGAGCAGTGCACACGACAGTGCTTTTGAATAGGAATTTGCAAGAAACACACTAGTAAAAAATCAATAGTTCCTTTTGAGCTAGGAAACAAAAACAGGGTGGCAGAAGCTGTTAGTTTTTATCTCTGCAGGAGCAGCTGGTCAAAATCACTATAGAAGCCACTCTATTTCTAGTCTATACTACAAAAAGGAAGGGTGAGGATAAGGACGGAACCTGAAACAAGGGTTACGTTGACAGAGAGTAGTTGTAAGGCCATTCTTCTGTACACAAAGAAAACATTGGCCAGACCTCTCTGAAAAGGTTAGAGAAAACACCATGTAAAACTAAGAAATTAAAGCAGAATCTAAATAAGCAGAACACAGGAGACAGTTGAAAGGATTTACCTGAACTTTCAAAACCCATTGAGAGTAAAAAGGTCTGTCAGTGGAAATGCACTTGAATTTGTATAGCTAAGCAACAATTTTCCACCTGGAAAGCAGGATTCACTCTTCACTGAACAGGCTTAAGAAACCTTTCACATGAGCTTCACAAGAACAGAATTATTCATCTTGGAGACAACAATTTAGTTTTGAGAAGAAAGATCCAAGTGTAAATTATCCCAAAAGCTTGTCTAAATATAAGTCAAAATGATAGTTTTATTATTTTAAAATATCTTATTACTCTCAAGGAATAAATTTAACCTTACCAATGTAGGACTCCTGCAAAAGCAGCTGTAAAGGAAACAAAAGGTGTCAAATTACTCAAATATTTAAATCACTGAACATGAAATCATGCTTTTTAAAGTAATTGCAGTACTACTTCAGAGGTGCACAGAAGGTACTCAGCCTCCAGAGGAGCAGAAGAATAGGAACATCTGAATTAACTTTTATGGCCAGCTCTCTGAAAATCTAGAATTATGCTGACGGCATTCAGCAACTGGCAGTGTTCCCACCTATATCATGCATCACTCAAGTTGATCCATCAGAATCTAATGCACTCATTTCAGCTATCAGTAACAGAACTGAATTATAAGCATTGTTTTAATAAGTATTTTTAACATTTTAAGATACCTACTGTGACTGTTCACTCAACTTCTGCTCAGATTTTGGCTAACACACAGCTCATACTAAGGCCTGATGTGTGCTGGGAGCAGCTCTGTTACTTCAAAAGAAAGGCAACACACAGGCAGGAGCCAGTGACCAGTAAGGGCTACAGGTCATTATGCAGCCATTATCACCTGCAGCTTGTTGCCTCCTGCAGCCATAATCCTCGCATATTGATTGTCTGGCAGTTTCTTCAGAATCTGCTAACTCATGGAAATGGTATAGACCAAACTTCCAAGCTGCAAGGTACAAATACATCAGCTTACCCAAAAAGTTTTTAATGCAGATCCAAGAGCAGCTAGACTGCTGAGGCTTTCGTGCTTCCCGGTGAGATACAAGGGACACCCGCACCATGATGGAAGAGGAAGGATGAGCACTCCCACCATCAGCAGGTAACTATTTTGCTCATAGGTGCACAAGTTAGGAGTTACAAGTTATGAGTTGTAAATTAGAGAACTTGTGAGTTAGAAACCTCATGCCTTAAGTGATGAAATTAGTGAATTCCCACATTGGACTAGTCTGTACAAAGTGGACTGAGCCCTTCTTTGTCATCTATGTTTGTTATCTTTCCTAATGAGCTCACAAAATAAAGTTTAATTTACAGAGTACATTATCCTGTAAATTTGAGAGATCCAAACAAACTGTGACAACCCACACAAATCTAATTAAGACTATAATTGCTAAAAAAAGGTAGACTCTCCATGTAATAACATTCCATTTGTCCATCCAGAGACTATCTGCAGTCTTGTTGTATGGGTACAGAACAAAGGAGGTAATCTGAGGGACAAAGGGAAAAGACAAATGATGATAAAGTGGTGGGTAAACAGTCTAGGTGTCTGACTTCTTGAGCATGACAAGATCCACAGAGAGCAGAAACCCCTCCATTTTGCCTGGGCACAAAGTATGCAGAGCTCACCATGGAAGCAAAGCCAGCATGAGTGAGGGGTAAAGGGTTAGGCATTTAGAGCAACCGTGGTGCTCCTTCTAGACTGAAGATGACTTGGTTACCCTCTAGGCACACAGTGGCTCTCTGCCATAGAAAGGTCAGGTAGACTGGTTGCCTTCAACCCTAGAAAACCTTTCTGGTTAATGAAGAGCCCTCTTATACAGATAGGCTATAAGGAGCAGAGAGAAAGAGGAGAGGACAACCACTCTCCCCGCTTACAGCCAGCTAGAGCCGGGCAGGTGCTGAGCACCCTGTCCCTGTCCCTCTCCAGGGTGCTGATCTGCGCACACCCCCGCCATGGACCACCACAGCCCTCGCCTCTGGGAGGACACGCAATGGGTCAAGTTGCTTGCACATAGGTAAAACATACATCAAATGCCTGCACGCTGATGCAGAATATAGTCGGAGAATCAGTGAATGTGCACATGTTCAGACTGCATGTTACATGCATACGATGGCTTGTTTCTGGAAAGCAGCAGGGACGAGAGAAAGAAAAACACCTTTGCAAAACCACTAAATTTATGTGGAAGAAGGGTGGACTGAACATGCACTTCATGCCCTAGTATATATTCCCAAACCACATGTTCCTCCAACACAGAGCCTGGAAGTGCTGCTGCTGGTAGTGCTTGTTATCGTTGTCATCACAATGCTGCTGCTGGAAGTACTTGCTATCATTGTCACCACAGGTCATAATGCAACAAACTGCATTTATGAACCTCAATTTTAATATTAAAGTTTTGTACACAAAAGATGTGAGATGAAACTGGGTAAGACAGAAAAAAAGAAAAAAATGCCTAAGGGGAAAAAATTCTAAACTACCTGCCTGTACAACTTAACATTTACCTCAAGTTACATACTTCACATAGTAGTTGAGGTTGTACAATACCACACTGAAACTTCCTTAAGAGTTTTTCAGTTCAACTTCAGTCACTGAAGTAGTTTTCTCAAAGAGAAGCCTGGGTTTCAGTTAGAAAATGAATACCATAAGCTTTAATTTAAAACTTTACATTTTCACATATACTTTCTAGAAAAAAAAAAATCACCGAAGGATTGCTCAGTACAATTCACATTAAGTGGAATTTAATGTCTTAGGAAAGTTTCAGGAGCTACAGGTTTTGTTACACTAAGGACATTACGTTAGTTCTCATGGAGAGCTGCAAATGTCTTTTTCAGAAAAGCAGATACAGATATCGTGGAATTCCAGGTAAAAGCACATTAGCTCTATCAGCAACACAGCAAACCATATATCATGAACAAACACGTTTTGCAGTAATTGTATGGAAAGAAACAGAGCAGTCCATACCTTTCTTAATTATTACTCATTGAGCCTCACACTTGCACAAGGCATTATTTCATTCCTCAGCAACATTTCTAAGACTCCCAATAAGATTAGACACTGAAATATATTTACATAAACACACCCCCAACTATAAAAACAACATCAATTTTAAGATAGATTACTGTATGTTCTTACTAATGTTTAAAGTCAAAATAAATACACATTAGCTACCAGTACTGTCCGTGATCTCAAATTCATGTGGTTCCAAATATACAGGATTTTATTGTTGCAAATAAATTATCTATTAATATGGAAATTACATCTCAGATTCAAACATGCCACTTATTTCATAGAGAAAACATATTTAAATCTGATTGTTCCCTTCAGTAAATATATTATTTAAAGTCAATGCATTAAGTGTAAATACGTTCAGTTATTTTGGAGAATTTCATATGCATTTTTATAAAACTTCATTTTATACTTATAATAGAATCATATTGTGAAGACCTTCTATAATCACACAGCAATTTATGTAATTACTCACTTTTCAAGAAACAATGCGCTTAATTGATAGACTTCCACTATGAGTCCAAATCGGCATTGTTCAACAGACTGCACGCAGACTTACATTAAACTAGTTTCTGCTGGGAAACATGCAGATCAGCTCTCTTAAATTACCATCCTTTGATCCCATTAATGTCCTCACTGGGAAGGGAATGAAGGAGAGGACAGGAGGGGAATACTACAGTCCTAATGCTACAAAGACTTATGCAGCTACTGTGTACCTGAACTTGCAGATGCCATTTTCTCACCCAACCTAAGGATCCCTAAAAGCAAAGCATATGATCAGATTTTTGCAGGCTAGGGGTATTAAGTAAAATCTGATAGTTTATTCTTCAGATCTCCTATTTTTGCTTGTGTTCTGTTCTGAGAAAAACAATATGAATGGCATATAAAAAAGCATTCTAATTCTGGCAATTAAATACTAAGAATAAAGCCATAATATACAAAACTCATTTACCAAGAGAACAACAAATGCTGAGATGCTGTAATGTGACAGGATGTGAAACGTACTAGAAACTGATTAATACTTTGCAAGTATCCCCAAAAAGCATCTAGGTAGGAATACAGCAGAACTGGCAACAATGAGGAACGTGCAAGCATTGACTACTTCTGCAGCTTAGCCAAGATGTTCCATTGTGAGGTTCTGTGCAATCTAGAAAGGATGTCTTCAAGAATAAGGCCTCAATTCAATGGTCACTTAAAAAGAACCCAACATAATAGGGCAAAGTGTTGTATAAGAACATCCCTGGAAATCTGACAACTTTATTATTGCAAGTAAATTGGGGATAATTCATAAGAGAAAAAATCCACACCCTATAACAAGACTAGCTCAAACCGAGGAAGCGTCTGTTTTTAAAATCTGAGCCTTAAAGCTTAAGCAAAACCACAACAAAAATTCAAATACCACTAAAACTAACCAAAACCCACCATTTCATATTTAGTATATATACATTCTTTGCTACTGCAAATATTGTATGCTATTGCATACTTTGCTATTAAGAGTTTACTCCTATTAAAAATATAAATAGCTCCCTGAATAGTTAATTGGTTAACTGGGTTTCACGGCCAAATTCAAACTCCAGAAATGATAAAGCTCTCTATGTAATCCGCTGTCAAATGTCAATCAATAGGAAAGCATTGTTCAATTTTGACCATCAGTTTAACATTTCTATGTCATTTAAGTAACTACTAGTCTAGGAAATGCTGACTAAACAGGGGTAAGCAAAGCAACTCAGGAACAGTTTATTCATCAATTACTTTGTAAGCTAAGGGTTGTTTCCCTGCTACTACTTTGCAATGTAATTCATCAAACTGAAGAAACTCCCTTTGGCAACAAGGACTACAGGTGGTGTGATTAATAGCACCAGCATCTTTGGAACACCCTGACAGCCTTTTTAATGTGCTTTTTAAGAGTATATCTAATTGTGCATCTGACAAATATGCTATTATTTAACATTTGTTAACTTTAGGAACATATTTCTTATTTAATTTTGCAAATACTTCAGGTGCTTTTTCCAAGACTTTGGCCATAAGCCATTGTATTATTTACTCCAAAATATTCCCAAAGATAATAACATCTGAATTTATATCCTCCTACAGTTGTATGTTCTTCCACCCATAATCTTTCCAAAACAAGCTCCTTTGACTACATTACTTAAGAGCTGCTTTTTTTCTCCCCTAGAAATTAATGACTGGATAGGAGAGATCCATAAATACCTGGACAATTATTTTCCTACAAATGCTCTGATACCACATCAACTGCTACAGTAACAGCTTTACACAAGTTACATGGGACAAAGTCATTTTCTGCTTCTTTTCAACATAAGCTATACTTTTTTGTTTTTCCAAGTTATATGTCCAGATATATTTTGATACAGTTTACAATTCCAGAGAAAGAAAGGTAAAAACAACAGTGTTTTCCCCCCGACTGTTCCTTCTACTTACCCAGAAGGAAAGTGAGCCATATCTTGCTATCAGCTTTTACAATGAAGGCCTTTCTGTCCTCAACAAATACTGCCAAAAGGAAACAAATACCTGAAGTATCAATTAAGAACAGCCTCTGTAAAAGAAAATCCGTTCGAACTCTGCAGCATTAGCTTTCTGTAAAAATCTTGACTTCGAAACTGCCGAAAGAAATTTCATGCAGCAAGTTGGTAACTACACATAAAAGCTTTAAACATCACAGACAATTAGGGCGGCCACACAGATCATCGGGTTTTTAATTCCTGAAATAACTTTTACAAAGTAACTTGTCAAAAGAGGATTTGTTCATTTGACAAATTTGCTCAAACAGAAAGTCAGACTTTGAAAGAATAAGCAACCCCCTGTCCTCTCAACAAAGCGTTCAGAAATAAGCCGCCCATAGCAGGACTATAAACAGAGCTAGTCAACCCGACCAGAGGGGCTGTTCGGTTGAGTTAGTTACACAAACACCACATTGTCCCATTTCTCCCCCAAAGGATGCTAAGGTGTTTAAAAAAACCCCCTTTCCCTGCCGCTCGCCCCCGGTTCCCGCCGATACCGGTGTGGGTCTCGTCAGCTTTTGCTTTTTTTTGTTTTTTTTTCCAGCCTCCCCGCGCCGTGCCAGGCTGGAGGACGGGGAGGGCGGGAGAGCAGCCGCTGCCCCGGGCAGCGCCGGCCACGACCCTCCTCCCCGGGGCGGAGGCCGTGAGGCCACG